>APFE031240789.1:61826-74745 GCA_000404065.3 Pinus taeda | reverse complement strand
ATAATTGTATCCTTATGGGCTCATTCTTCTTCTTTATGTCCATGAACTGCTGCTTGATGCTCAGTTCACCTCCTCTTTGTTGGCTTGAGGAGCTAACTTCTCCTCTTGTTGTCCTCTCTTGTTCCTGCTGGAAGGAACTTGCACACGCCTCCATGCTAGGTGGGCCCATGCCCAAAGATTGCCCTATTGGCATTTATTCCTCTAAAAAAAGGATTCATTCTATGCCTCTTTTCCCCTTGAGTTGTTGATGTTGTGAGGGGAGTCTCTCTGTCCCTTTTCTTGCTTATGTCCTCCTTTTGTGGAGTTTGAAGGACTGAAGCTTCAGCTCTTATTTCTTGTCTAGGAGGCACAATTTGTGGTGGTTGTTGCTCAGTGACAATTGGGGCCTCTGCTGTGTGCTCTTCTTGCACTGGCTGTTCCTTTTCTTGTTGTTGTACCTGTTGTTGTTGCTGTACTTCCTGCTGTTGTACCTCTTCTTCCTGAAGTGGTTGCTCTAGCTCCATTTCTTTCTCCTTGCCTTTCCTAGAGGTTTGATCTGTAGCTTTGACTACCTTCTGATGTGCTGTGGAGGATGAGGCAGCTGCTCCCACTTGAGTGCTTGGAAGAGCAAATACCTGTGCAGAAATCTCTAAGTCAGCCATCTTTAGGAGATTTCTTCGTGCTCTTTCATTTAATTCTTCTTGTGCGACAGGTTCCTCTAAGTTGCCTCTCTTCCATTTTGTTTGATTTTCATATTTTTCTATGTGAGGCAACCTCACATGGTCATAACTGGACATCCTATACTTGACCCTTCTTAAGGTTATGAAGTGATTGGGGTCATAAGGTTTCCAGAGGAAACTGGTCTTTAAGCCAAGGCCTTCTAGCATTCTGTCTGCCTCTTGCCAGCCTTCCTCCCTTTTGTTATAAATAAAGTGGCCCAATTGGTTCTTACCTTCAGCGTGCTTTCTTGCCTTTGCCTGAAAAATCTCCCCAGCATTCCCCCAACGTTCCTGAAGTAATCAAGGGCAAACAACCTCATCAGGCACATATTGGGCAGTTTTGTATGGGGTAACTCACAGCCGTATATTCTAATAACGGTGTGGTTTTGGTAAAAATACAAATCCCCAATGCTGTATACTTTGGACAACTCAAGGATCCTCTGCATCTCATCGGTTATTCTTGGAGGAGGTGAGCTCAGGAGCAGAGACATGGCTGGGTGGATAAAAAGGTCTATAAACTCACAGTAAGTGTATGGAGAATAGGGTCTGCAGTGAATAGCTGAGGTCCAATAAACTACTGACCTTGGATTTCCTTGTGCATCCACTCTTTTCATAGCAAAACAAAATTTCTCATGTTGAAAGTATAAAATCAAGTGGTAAATGTAGGAGGAGTATCTGAACACCCTTTCCCTTGATAGGTTCATCAATTGCTCATGCATTTTGTCTGATATATAGGTGGCATAGTCATAATAGATTGGAGTTTTGCCAGGGGAAAACATGAGCATCATCACCAGTGCAGTTTCATCAACATACTCAATTGAGTTATAACCCAGAATGGGACTGATCATATCTGCAAGGTCCCTGCCCAATTTGTTGAGGTAAACATGAGAAATGGGAGGGTACTGCACAGTATTAGAATTAATATATAGTTGGTTCAGCTTGGTGATCTGAGCATCTGTCATCTTAGCTCCTTGCTTTATCAGATCAATCAAAGATAAAGGAACCAATTTCTTCTCAATTTTGAATTGCAGCATCTCTCTGATGGCCTCAGGGGTAATATAGAAAACAACTGAGCCTGAAGGGTCAAGCACAACCCTCTGAGTGGCATCATAACTATCAACACAGAGGTGAATTAGGTCAGGAAATGGATTAACCTGAGGAAGCTTGAAGATTGGGAGGAAGGAATCCCAAATGCCCAATACATCTGTTCCATTCTCATGTTTAATCTTTAATTCATTTAACAGGTGGATGTGGAACTTGCTGTGCATTAGAAATTCCTCTGACATTTGATAATCCAAATCTGCTAATGCCTGCCACTCCAATTCTCTCTAAGGGGCATTTAAAGGGGCAACGTTGAGGGCCACAGGTGCTATTGGTGTCTCCATGGTTACTTTAAAACTCTACTTATAAGTAAATTAGTGTTACTATGCAGAGTAACAGAAAAGAGTGTTTCTTGAAAGGAGAGGTGCTTTATTGAGAAACAGAGGACAAAAGGGTCAATTGCAGAAATTGAAATATTGCTCAAAGCACTAAAAGGGAAAATACTTGTCCTTAACAGACTTTTTCACAGTAATTTGGTGTAGTTCGGGTTCCCTGTTCACGATTGCGCGAACAGAATGCAGGTTTTGCGAAAGCTTTCGTAAACAAGGCTTAGCCGGTGAATTTCGACCTTATAACTTCAAATGGGAACTAGGCACAGGGGATTTGCCGGTCAATTATATGTTTTTCTGTGTTTTAAGTTAATTTAGACGATTTACAGACAAAACCAGGCGCAGAGAGGATTCACAGGGATAAATACCTGGTACATTGACAGTCCTGGTCACAAATGCAGGTGGGTTGGCGCGCCAATGGCCTCCAGGTAGAATTCAGCAGGTTGGCGTGAGTTTGGACGTAAAATGCATGCAGAAGGCACAACAGTCGTTTTTGCAAAAAGTGCAAAAAACGCAAAATTTTGGCCAAAATATGGATTTTTTGGAACATTGGCGCCTTTTTTGGATGATGTCAACATGACGTCATCGAGTGGGCTCAAGGTCAGATGACATCAGCATGACGTCATCAGGTGACGTGGTGGCTTAAGAGTGGTCCACGGGGACGGTGAGGTGGCGGACAAGTGGAACAATGGCGGACGAGGGCGCTGACGTGGCGATGACGTAGCAGTGATGCTGGCAGTGACGTTGGCAAGGCGGGTTGGCGGAGACCGGAAACCGTAGGCGGTATGATATCGCACCGCCCTTCATACGGAAGCGGAAATGTCAGAGGGGGCTCCGATACGTTGTCGGGGTGACGCGTGGCAGAGGCCTGACGTCACCCTCTGACAGATATCGGAAGGTAACTTACGGACGTCGGGGCCGGTCCGATATGCATGTGGGCCGTTGGATGAAAGGCGCTCGATCGGACGGTCAACGGGCCAATGACTTGTCCGGACGATATAGCGTCGGGCGAGCAATAAAATATGTATTTTTCATGAAATTCATGCCCGGCGGGACTTTGGATTATTGGCGAATTTGCATGGTTTTTCAGTGTATTCTTTATAAAATCGCGCATAGCTCCAGGACTTTGGATAAGTCAGAAAAGTGGGTTTTTTATGTAATTTTGCCTTTTGAGCGGGTTAAGGGTGAAAATGGGTCTTTTACAAGGTCTTTTAAGCAAATGAAGGGTTGAATAGGTTAAATGATTTCTGAAGGAGGAAAAGAGGTAAGGCTTGGGGTTCGTAAACTGACCAGATGTCAATTTGATTCCCTAGTAGTGAACATCTGGCTATAATTCGAAGGGGGGGATATTTATAGAATGCTTGGGGTTTATACACCATAGTGTTATAATAGTAGGGAAAGGGTGACATAGGGAATTTAGATAATAGAAGTTAGGGGTTAATATGGAGGAAAAAGGTGAATGAGGAGTGATATCACTAAGTTTATTTGAAAACCACTTAGCTTAGGGAGTAGATCAAAATGAAAAGAATTTTAGACAAGAAATGTGGCTCTTAAAGGAAACCAGAACGAACATGAAACCTTGAATTCTTTCATAAACACAACTGGTGTAGGGATGTTAGTAATGAGTGTAAAACAGGAAAAAAGGAAGTTAGACATGCTCCATTGTGTTGTTTTCCTTATCTTGACCACCAAGATTCATTTAAAAGGAATACCACTTCTGCAACCCCATCTACCTACCCATCTACTTGCCTAGCATTTTTTTGTTTCTTCTTGGAGGGTGCACTTGGACTTGCGGACCCTTATGTGCCTTTTCTTTTCCATTGGATTTTTCTTTTGATTGCCTATTTAGCACTACCCTTATTGCTTCCAACGCCCCAGATTAAGCAGTTGGGAACCTTAGTTTCTCTGCCTAACTATTGGTGTGCCAAGATTAAACAGTTTGGACAAACTTCTTTCTCTATTCTACAATCAAAAAATTGAAACATGGCATGATCCAGATTAGACTGTTGGACGATCCATCAAAATTCAGTAAACATGAAGCTATGTACACACCTTGTCTTCTCTTGGAAATATGGGATCTTTGTATCAGCAAAGCAGAGCATATTTGGCATTTGAATTTTCCAATCATGAAATATGAAACCTATTGGTATAGGTATCCAACACCCCTTACCCAAGATGTATCACATCTTGCAAAGAATAGTGGGGGCCTCAAGAATTTATTTACTTGATGGATTCTTAGGTTTCAACCAGATCCTAGTTCACCCTCATGATCAGGACAAAACAGCATTCACAACCCCATGGGGAACCTTCAAATATGTCAAAATGCCTTTTGGGTTGAAAAATGCAGGAGCTACCTTTCAAAGAGAAATGGATATTGTGTTTTCCAAAGAAATTCACGATTTCCTTGTCATCTACTTAGATGACCTCACACCTTTCTCAAAATCTGACCAAGAACATTTGAAACATCTAAGGCAAATATTCATAACTTGTAGGAAATATGGAATTTCCTTAAATCCCAAGAAATCCCTGTTTGGTTTGGAAGAAGGCAAGTTATTGGGTCATATTATTTCAAAGGATGGCATTAGGATTGACCCAGACAGAATACAAGCCATCTTGCAAATGCCCCACCCAAGAAACATCAAAGAATTACAAGCATTCCTGGGGAAGATCAACTTCCTAAGGAGATTTATCCCAAATTTGGCAGAATTGAGCAGATTACTAAATAACATGCTAAAAAAGGATTCAAAATTAAAATGGACAGTAGAAGCAAATCAAGCTTTTGAAGGAATAAAATTGGCCCTTACCCAAACTCCAATCTTAACAAATCCACAATTTGACAAAGAGTTTATCATTTTCTCTTTTGCTTCCCAGCATACTATTGCTGCTGTCTTGTTACAGAAAGATGACCAAGGAAATGAGAGACCTATTGCTTTCTTTAGTAGAGCTCTTAGAGATGCACCCCTGAAATATCAGATCATGGAAAAGCAAGCATATGCCTTGGTCAAAGCCATCAAAGACTTTAGAATTTATATCCTATACTCCCATGTTATAGCTTATGTACCAAGTCCCATTGTGAAAGACATACATACTCAAGAGAACTTAGGGGGCAGAAGAGGAAAATGGATTGCCAACATTTCAGAATTTGACATTGAAATAAAACCTACAAAACTCATAAAAGGGCAAGGTTTGGCCAAATTAATGTCTGAAACAAATTTCCAAGCCTTGGACATCAACCAACTGGACAGTGAACCGGAGATGGCGACTCCAAAGATCAATGTAGCCTTTGAACAATCTCTGTGGTATTCTGATATCTGTTATATATTGCAAAACCTGTGTGCTGCCCCGGGATTGTCCAGAACTAAATGTAGGTTCCTAAAAATGAAAGCCTCAAGATTTTGTGTCATGGATGGCAATTTGCTTTGGAAAAACCATGAGGGTATATTACTAAACTGCTTAATTGAGAATGAAGCTAACAATGTCATGAAAGAATTTCATGTAGGTGATTGTGGTGGACACTTGTATTGGAAGTCCACTGTGGATAAAATACCGAGGGTTGGTTACTATTGGCCCACTTTGTTCCCTGATATTAAAAATTTCACTACCTCATGCCATAAGTGTCAAATATTTGAGGGAAAGAGAAAATTACTACCACTCCCGTTGAGGCCTATTACAACAGAGAGACCTTTTCAGCAATGGGGCTTGGATTTCATTGGGAAATTCATCCCTCATCTTCAGGCCAACATAGATGGATCCTCACAGCCACAGACTACTTCACCAAATGGACTGAGGCCATCCCATGTAGACAGGAAAATGATTCAACAATCATCCAGTTTTTGGAGAATAACATATTGTCTAGATTTGGTTGCCCCAACAAGATAATAAAAGACAATGCTGCTGCTTTTAGATCCAAGAAGATGGCGAACTTCTACCACAAATTTCATATTACTTTGGGCCATTCCACTGCATACTACCCTCAAGGGAATGGCCTAGAAGAATCATCAAATAAAAGCCTTGTAAACATCATAAAGAAGGTGTTAGAAGAAAATAAGAAGAATTGGCATAAAAAGCTTGTGAATGCCTTATCGGCAGATAGACTAACAACCAAGAGATCCATTGGGGTCAACCCATATGAATTAGTCTATGGATTAGAAGCCAAATTTCCTTCATCACTAGGGGTTCCTATTATGAAACTACTTCAAGAAAGTCAAGCTGAGCCCAATGACATGCAAAGAAGGATAAATCAAATAATATGTTTGCAGCAAACTAGAGACCAAGTTTATAGCAGAGTACAAGTTCTACAAGAAAAGTTAAAGAAAGCTTTTGATAGAAGGACTAAGGCTGCAGATTTCAGCATAGGTGACAAAGTCCTCAAGTGGGATTCAAGAAGGGAAGATAAAGGAAAACATGGAAAATTTGATTCTCTTTGGAGAGGACCATTTATTATCCAAGCAGTGCAAGGAAACAACAGTTACTTCCTAAAAAATCTGGATGAAACTGACTTAAATGAAGGTCCTGTGAATGGCAGGATGTTGAAGCACTATTTTGACTACTTTCCATGTATATAGCAGGGTCTTTCCTCCTGTACATAATCAGTTGTATATATTTTCTTTCGGCATACAAATAGTTCAGTTTAAAAAATTACTGTAAATAAGCAGAAAAAAGGCTTTATATTCCAAAAGTTCCACAGAGATGACAGCCTCCAGTGTTGAAGTACAAAGAGAAAGTTTTCAAGTTTGGTAGAAGAAGTCAAGGGCCAAGGCATTCTGACCTGCTGTTCTTGATCTTTCAAAAAGAAAAACCATCCCCAAGTGGAGCCACTGTTAGCTACCTATACCAATAGGTTTCACTTTTCATGATTGGAAGGGGAAGTGCCAATATGATCTACTTTGGTGATACAAAG
This sequence comes from Pinus taeda, assembly GCA_000404065.3. Lineage (NCBI taxonomy): Eukaryota > Viridiplantae > Streptophyta > Pinopsida > Pinales > Pinaceae > Pinus > Pinus taeda. Next base: position 67,717 of record APFE031240789.1, on the reverse strand, counting down.
ATCTCATATTCTTGTGGAAGAAATATACTTACATTTGGTTGATGCGGCCCTACTTCTGAATCGGTGATCCAACGGCCTAAGCTGGGTCATGCCATGTTTCAATTTTTGTTGTAGATTAGAGAAATAAATCTGTCCAAACAGCTCAGTCTTGGCAGGTAAAGTAGATAGGTAGAGAATGAAGGTTCCCAACTACTTAATCTAGGGCCTTGGAAGCAATAAGGGTAGTTTTAGATAGAAAATCAAAAGAAAAAGCCAAAGGAAAAGAAAAGACACAGAAGGGTTTGCAAGTCTAAGTGCACCCTCCTTGGAGTAACAAAAAATGCTAGGCAATAGAGTGGGTAGGTAGATGGGGTTCCAGAAAGCATGGTTTATGGCATTTCACTGGCCTAAGCAAAGGTAAAAACATGGTGCCAGTGCAGGTTTCCTATTTCAGTAGTCTTACAACAACTTAATGAAGCATGTCTAACTTCCAGATTACCCCGCATCACATTCATGGCTAACATCCCTATGCTACCTATGTTCATGAAAAAGGTCAAAGTCTTTTGTTGGTTCTTGTTTCCTTAAGAGCCACATTTCTTGTGTAAAAATTCTTTTCATTTTGATCTACTTCCTAAAAACTAAGTTGATTTCATATAAAAAACTTAGTATTTTACCCCCCTCATCCACCTTCTTTCACTCATATTAACTACTAATCTATCACTATTTAACTCCTTATACCCCCTATTCCCCCTATTACTATGTAAATTTGGCAAAAAACCCCAAAAAATATCTATGTATCCCCTCCCCCGAGCATTATAGCTCTATGTATCGCTTTTGAATGTTTTCAAACGCTAAAACATTGAGCGCGACCCAAAGAGCGCTGGAAAATTAACCTTGGGATTAATCCGGGATTTGCTTGGATTAATAACCTAACCCGCTTTGTAAATAAACCTTTGTAAAAACCCATTTTAACCCGTAACTCAACAAAAAACCCAAAAAACCCACTTTGTATAATGTTCCGCCGGGCGCGCATTTCAGAGAATAATCATATTTTATTCATCCGCGCAGTCCGTATTAAACTCGCATCTCTTCAACCCGTCGATCATCGGATCTGGGCTTTCCCATCCGACGACCCACATCCATATCGGACGGGCCCCGATCACCAAACTTTAACGCCTAAGAAACTGTCAGAGGGTGACGTCAGGCCTCTGCCACGCGTCACCCCCATATTCTCTCGGGCCGCCCTCTGACAATACCGTGACTGTATCCAGAGCGGTCCGAGAAAGTCCACTTACTGGTGTGTTTTACCGCCCGCCCACGTCACTTCCACTCGGCGCCCTGTCAGCACCCCCGCCTGCCAGCGCTCCGACGTGTCCGCCACCTGTGCAATCCCCGTGGACCACTCACAGATTGCCACGTCACTCGATGACGTCATGCTGATGTCACCTGACCCTGACCCCACCTGATGACATCATGCTGACGTCATCCAAAAAACGCGCCAATAACCCAAAAGGTCCATATTTTAGCCAAATTTTGTGTTTTTTATCACTTTTGCTAAAAGAACTGTTGCTCACCTCTACATGTAAATTACGACCATCTGTCGCCAACCTGCAGAAATCAACCCGAAGACCGTTGGCGCCTTCAACCCACCTGCATTTGTGACCACTGCCGGCAATTCACCAGGTATTTATCCAAAGCATCCCCTCCGCACATTGGTTGTGTCCATAATTCTCCTAAACTGAATTAAAAGAGTGAGGAACCTTGTAATTACCAGCAAATCCCCTGTGACCAGCATTCCTTTTCAGTTGTAGGGTCGAAATTCGCCTGTTGAGCCCACATTCTGTCACATTTTCCTAAATTCACAGTCTGTCCGCGCATTCATGGACTGAAAACCTGAGCTGCAATAATTCACCGGGAAAACAGTGCTACTAGTCCCTGCATTTGCTCAATTAACTCTCTTTTGAGCATTTTACACTATTATCACCACAGTTTACCCCATTTTCCCTTACAATTTGCCTTACTTTTACAAAAATACCCCTCTGTGTTGTTCTGCCCACTGAAACCAGTTCTAGTACAAGTCATAAGTACTACTTAACCATGGAAACACCAGTAGCCCTAAATATTCAACCTCTGAATGCCCCAAGAGAGCTAGAGTGGAAAGCCCTGGGTGATAGAGATTACTAGATGCTAGACTCATCTGCCATGAATTCCAAATTTGAAATTCACCTGCAGAATGAGTTGAAAGCCCAACATCTCAGTGGAGCTGATATCTTAGGGATTTGGGACTCCAACCTACCCATTTACAATCTCCCTCAAGTCAATGTCCTCCCAGACTTGATAAATCAATGTCGTTCCAGCTATGATCCATGTCAAAGAGCTATTCTCAGCCCCTCGGGCTCAGTATTGTTCCATATCACCCCTGAGGCCATTAATGAGATGCTACACTTTCACACTGCAAAGCCCCTAACTCCTCTCTCCATCAATGACTTGCTAAAGAAAGGGGGCAAGTTGTCCAGTGCTCAGATCACCAAGATTAATCAGTTATTTGTTCAGCCAGAATTTGAAGCTCTGAGTAGAACCCTTCCTATAGCATATCAATATCTCAATGAGCTGGGAAAAATGCTTGTGGATTTGATCAGTTACATCCTGGGTTATGGGACATATGAGGATGTTGATGAAACCATTATGGCCATGCTGTCCATATTCTCCCCTAGAATGCCTCCTACTGTGCACTATGATTTTGCTACATACATTGCCAATAAGATTCATGAACAATTGATGAATCTAGAAAGGGAAAAGGTGTTTAAATACACTAGGTACATCTATCACTTGTTCTTATTTTATCAGTCCAATGCTTTCCCTGTTCCTCTCAAGAAGCTAAATGCCCAGGGAAACCCAAGGTCTATAGTGTTTTGGTCTTCAGTCTTTCATCATGTATCTTATTCACCTTACACCTACTATGAGTTCGTAGACCTTTTTATCCATCCAGCTATGACCTTATTATTGGGTGTCCCCCCTCCCAGATTGACAGATGAGATGAAAAGGATTCTTCACCTCTCAAAGGCCTACAGCATTGGTGATTGGTACTTTTACCAACACCATACAGTAATCAAAATATATAGCTGTGAGTTGAACCCTTATAGGCTGCCAAGATATGTCCCTATGAGACTTTTTGCCTTAGAGTATTTTAGGCAGTTTGGAAATGCAGACTTTGTCCATTTCCACAGTAAAAACAAGAAGGTGCAACTAAAAGTAAGGAACCAGCTAGGCCCATTTCTATACAACAAAAGGGAGGAAGGATGGAAGGAAGCAGATTTGATCCTAGAAACCCTCAAATTGCAAACCAGTTTCAAATGGGTACCTTATGACCCTAATCATTTCATTTCCCTCAGGAGGGTAAAATACAAATTGGGTGGCTATGCTCACGTGAGACTGCCTCATATTGAGAAATATGCCAACTCATTAAGCTAGAAAGAGGGCACTCTAGAAGAGCCAATGGGTAGAGAGCAAATGCTACAAAGAGAAGCAAAGAATATTGAGAAAGAGGCTGACTTGGAAACTTGTGGGCAGGTTTCCTCTTCCTATCAAAAGTAACTTGGAGCAGCTGCCTCATCCTCTACAGCCCAGCAGCAAGAATTCGGAACTATTCAACAGGAATCAAGCAAGGATAAAGGGAAGCAGATGGAGCGGGAACAACCACCTCCTATAGCAGAACAGCAAGTAGAACAGCAAGAAAAAGGGAAAAAAGAGGGGCAGCCAATACAGCAGGAACAAACAGCTGAAGCCCCAATATCCACTGAGTAACAGGCTCAAGAGAATGTGCCTCCTAGGCAAGAAAAGACAGTGGAGGCCTCAGTGCTGCAAACTCCACAGAAAGAAGAAAAAGGAAAGAAGAGGGATAGAGAGCAGGAGACTCCCCTCAACACATCCAAAAATCAAGGGGAGAAAAGGCAGAGATTGAATCCCCTCTCCGAGGAAGAAATTCCTATTGGGAAATCATTGGGCATGGGCCCACCGAGCATGGAGGCATATGCCAGTTCCTTTCAGCAGGAACAAGAAAGAACCCTTGGAGGAGAGGTCAGCTCCTCAAGTCAGCAAAGGAGAGCTGAGATAGGCATCAAGCAAAAATTCATCGACATTAAAAGGAGAAATGAGACACTCATGCTCCAGATCTACAACCAGTTTCTTAAGATGGCCCCTACCAATCAGCAAAGGCTTATGTCAGCCTATGACATAACAGAAGGGAAAATGACCATGAGTCATTTCATGCCAACCATGTTGCAGCCACAGTCAGATGCAGACTATATAAGAACCAACCTTGAGGTTCTTGCCAAGGACATCCACCCTATGGACCAAATAGAACTTCACAAGCAAATGGGTGAGATGGTATATTCAACACTGGCAGAGAAAACCTTATTGGCGAATAGGTTGGAAAACAGCCTGAACAATACAGCTGCCCAACTTGAGTTCGAAAAGGTATCCTCTCAGGCCAAAGACAACAGGATCAGGTCTTTGGAGGATATAATCATAGAGTTTGGGCATGACCCAAAGGATCCAAAAGCTATACAAACGCTGCTGAAAATAAGAGATGCAGACCTTGCAGCTCTAAGAAAGATGATTAAAATCCCAGCAAACCTTCACCCTCAAACAGAAGAGGTTTCCCAGCAAAGACAGGACCAGGATGTAGCAATATTGCTGGTAGGACTGCACAAGCAGCTAGTGCAAACACAAGGGAAGCTGGAAGAGACAGAGGCTGCAGTGCAGGCAGCCCTACAGCAGAAAGAAGGAGGTCAAACTTCTCAGCCCCCTCCAGAGATCATAGACCTTGAGGAACCCCCATAGACTATTGCTCCTCCCACAGGGCAGATAGCTCCATCAACATCAGCACCAGCACCAACCTCAGAGCAGGCTCTGAGCCTTGATATGCAGAAGTTGATGAGTGAAATCAAGATCCTAGAAGCCCAGATGACAGAGCTAAATGAAGCCAAGGAGAATTTGGCTAAGCTAAATGAAAAATATGACAAATCCAAGCAGAATGTAGTTGAAAAAGGGAGAGAAATAAAATCTCTCAAAGAGAAGATAAAGTAGCTGGAGAAAGAGCTCACCCTTGACAAAGTGGTGGCTGAGGTCAAGACAGTTTTGTGGACCCACATTGGCCAATCAATAACAGATCAGTGTCAGTATATCGAGACTATCCATGAGCAAATGGAGCTCATAGGCAAAGCACAGAAGGAAGTCCATAGAGCAAGGGCATCTCTAGGTAGTATGCCTGAGATAGCCAACAGAATGATCAATGTGCTTAATAACCGCACAGGTCCTCAGCTAGCAGCAATAGGAATCTCCAACATAACTGAAACCATCCAGCTGATAAAGAGGGTCCTCACATTGAAAATCCTGGTACAAACATTGGATAGAAGAAGCCAGGACATGCAAACAAAAGTCAACAGATTCATGGATAAGTTTGTAGCATTACAGGGCAGAGGTCTTCCTGGCTTGCTGAACAATGCAAGGAGACTACTATCACATGAGATTTATGCAAAAAGGGTGAACACATTTGCCACCAATCAGATCACTCAAGGATCAAGTACTTTAGAGGTAACAGGGCCAGCATCTGGGCAAAGTCTCTATGACAGAGTAGAGAACTTATTTTTTATTATGAATGAGATCAGACATTTGTTTGAAGTGCCTCCAAACTTCTACAAATACACAGAGGTAGATGAAACCTTAGATGCAATTTTGAGACATCAATTGCCTACACAGGAGTGGTGGACAAAAATGATACAGTTGTTGCTGTAAACAGGAGGCTTTCATCAAAGTTTTTTCATCAAAAAACATAAGTCATCATGTTCAGAAAATGTGATGCATACACTATGACTGCAGAAGAGTGGAATGAGCCAACTCAGCAGGAAGAT
>APFE031240789.1:37923-61816 GCA_000404065.3 Pinus taeda | reverse complement strand
GCATCTGGGCAAAGTCTCTATGACAGAGTAGAGAACTTATTTTTTATTATGAATGAGATCAGACATTTGTTTGAAGTGCCTCCAAACTTCTACAAATACATAGAGGCAGATGAAACCTTAGATGCAATTTTGAGACATCAATTGCCTACACAAGAGTGGTGGACCAGAATGATACAGTTGTTGCTATAAACAGGAGGATTTCATCAAAGTTTTGTCATCAAAAAACATAAGTCATCATGTTCATAAAAGGTGATGCATACACTACGACTGGAGAAGAGTGGAATGAGCCAACTCAGCAGGAAGATTCAGCCACTAAAATCAACACTGACAGCTACAGGTAACAGGGCCGAGAAAGCTATAGCATGACAAAGTATAAAGACACATCATTCAGCATTAATGCAGAACGCTCAACCGACTCAGTGTCCTCCAAAGGTCAAGAAGAGTTCTGACAGAATTAAAGACTATTTATTTTACGTTTAGGGCAGCAATAACTTCCTTATCTGCTATTTTGTAAAGTTGGTGAGCGTATTTAATTTATCAAGTAACTCAGTGGTTCAGATATTTTGTAAAACCGATTGTATATATTCCCCCTCGCATAAGCTTGCAGGGGGGTTGTTGTTGTTTCTTGTGAAGAAGGAGAACTCGGTTGTAATTTCTGGAAGAATGATATAAACAAAGCTTGGAATCTACAGGAATTGGGTCTTACTGATGCATGTTGTCTTGGAACCATTGAATGCTACAGGATTCTAGTGCTATGGCTTTAATATAATAAGTGTTCTCTATCTTTGTTGATGTTTTATTATTTGTTCACCTCACTTCTCTCATATGTTGTTCTAAATCTAGGAAGGAAGAAAAATAATAGCTCAGGATTTGTCCATGGAGACACCCTGATCTCAATCTGTCTTTACTATAAATGTTTTCTATAACTTCAGCTGTTTAATTGGAATTCTTAACTGCTCCAATAAACCCTGAATATTTCACTGTTACTATTTAGTAATTCATGTATGCTACTAAGTAGAAATTGTTGTTCAAATTGTTATCACACTGTCTGTAATTCCAATTCCCACTGTTTCACTCACTAATCAGGATTTATGTTAAGAATAGCCATCTAGCCTTGCAGTAAAACTTTCTCCATCACAGACACCAGGACTGTCTCAGATTTCTGACTCCATATGCCCAATGGACTAGCATCTTTCACACATTTCATGCCCTTCTCACAACAACAGTTCACAACCAAAGTCTCAAACAAAAAACTGAAACTTATAAGTAGCCTAAAATCTTTCACAAAACATAGCTAAAACTTAAAGAGAGAGCCCTCTCTGATTATAGGTAGGCTAGGACCTATACTCCAAAGCTTGGTTAGTGGTTACCCCGGCCGTATTCCCTTGGGAGTCATAGGGAACAACCTGGGTGTTAACAATACCAACAGAAGTAAAACCTACCACTACCTCTGCTAAACTCACCTATGTTAATGCTTTTGATTCTAACTTCTGACTGCTGTTGAGAGAGAGGCAATGTGCTACTTTGGCTAACATGCAGGATGCAGCCTTGGAAGTAGAATCAAACATCATGGCTGCAGAGAAGCTCAAAGGAAATGCTGATAGAAGAAGACAAAGGGGCGATTCTTCATCATTCTATGATCCTAAGATAGATAAATTGACCAAAATGATCAAGTCATTAGCCTCTGAAATTTACAAATTAAAGGTTGAGCAGCACCCTGGGAAAGGGATAGCTCCTAATAAATTTGCTCCTAGAAATCCAAATCCATATAGAAGAGCTGATGAAGAGTTGCAGATATTGCAAAGAAGCAAAGATGCCAATGAAGACCAAAGGGTGAAGACCCCTTTCCAAAATGTAGTCATGGAGGAAGAGTAGTTTGAAGAAGATGGTGAGATCCATTGCCTTGAAGACAAAGGAAATGCTTCCTTTTTGACCTCAGTTGCCTATGAAAAGTCATTATGCAATGACCAAACTAACCAAGTATGGGATGATGAAGTTGTTCTGCAAGCTGAAGATCAACGCAGATATAATCTGCAGTCGAAGATGAATAATGCCAAGGAAACTCTTGTTCAAAGGGCTACTAACCCTGTAGTACAGCAAGCTAATAAGAAAAATCAACCAGTAGTTGATCCTATCATCCTCAAAGCTCTAGATCATGAGGTAAGAGGCCTTGACAAGTCCCATTCTCCTTTCAGTTTTCAATCAAAAATTCAAAAGCTAAGAATACCTATGCCTCAGATTGAACTAGTGAAAAGCGAGTCTTTCAAAAAATCCATCCTCAAGGCCCTTGAGCCTAAAGCCATCCAAGCCTCCATCGACTGTGTAAATCTACAAGATGAAAACCCAACTGTTATTCTCAGCCCAATGATTGAAAATGGTGAGGAAAGCTCCCCATCATTCTATGTCTCTCTGAATATTCATGATAAAATCCTTCACAACTACCTTTTGGACACTGGAGGTAGCCATAACTTAATGCCCAAGGCTGTCATGGACGAGTTGGGTCTTGACATCACTAAGCCTTATCATGATCTGTTTTCTTTCGACTCTAGAAAAGTGAAATGTCTAGGATTAATCAAGGACCTAGCCATCACTTTGTCTCGCTACCTATGAAAAGCATGATGATGGATATTGTGGTAGCAGATGTACCTTCCAAATTTGGCATGTTACTTTCTAGAGGTTGGATCAAGAGACTAGGTGGATCATTACAAAATGATATGTCCTATGCTACTGTCCCAATTTTCGGAGGTGAGAGCAAGAGATTATACAAAGAGGCACAGTTGTCTTAGATCATCAGCATTGAGAAGAATCCCACTAATCATCCCATCTACGCTGTTGATACTGATTTTGGAGCATGTATTCTTCATATTGAAGAGTCTCAGTTGGCCTCCACGCAACTCAAAAAGCCAGTTTACTGGATCGTGGAGGATAAAAACCCACAGATTTGGGGTATGTTCTTTGATGGGGCTTACTCCAAAGAAGTTGCAGGCGCAGGTGTAGTACTTGTGTCCCCAACACATGAATACATCCATCTGTCTTTTAAATTAACCTTTCAGGTCACAAACAACATAGCAACGTATGAAGCTTTGATTCTAGGCTTAAGCGCTGCTAAAGAAATGGGTATTAAAGGCCTGCAAGTGTTTGGAGATGCAGACCTCATCATTCAGTAGGTAAATAAAATGTTCCAAGCAAAACATCCAAGGCTAAAGGCATACAGAGATGAGGTATGGAGGCTCAAAGATTCTTTCAGAGATTTCAACATTTCTTATATTCCAAGAATGAAGAACCAGCTTGTCGACTCCCTTGCTATGTCTGCTAGCACGTTCATTCCTCCTTTGCCTCCTAAATTGAAATAAGAATTTCAAATAAAATGTAGACCATCCCTGCCAGACAATGTCAAATATTGGAGTGTTTTTGAAGACGATGAGGAAATTAACAGGTTTTTACAAGTCGTTGAGGAATTCGTTGAAACACACGTCGACCAAGAAAATGAAAACATGGAAGAATGCAGCCAGTCCAAGCTAAAAAGTGAAATTGGCCAAGGAAGCATCATCCAACTACCCAATAATCACATACCAAAGGGATTGGTGCCTCTAGAGAGGCTTTTCGATCATAATGATGTGCCCTATATGCCGGCCAAAATAGAGAATGCGTTTGTCGTTTGTAAACATAATATAGGGAGCCTAGCCCATCTGAAATTCATCAGTCTGTCTACTCATTTGTATTTTGCCCAGAATTATGAGTATTGCACCCTCATGAAGCAATTCGCTGATATTTTTTCCTGGGAATATAGCAATCTTAAAACCTATGACCCAGACATCATTCAGCATAGGATTCCACTAGAAAAAAACACCACCCCTCTTAAGCAGAAATTAAGATCTGTCAGCCCTCTCTTACCACCTTTGATTGAGAAATAAATCAAGAAGCTATTGGATGCCGAAATCATAATTCCCCTAAGGTATTCAAAGTGGATAGCCAACCTTGTGGTGGTAAGGAAGAAAAATGGAGAAATCAAGCTTTGTGTCAACTTCGGAAATCTGAACAAATGCTCTAAAAAAGATAACTATCCCCTGCCCAAGATGGAACACTTGCTGCAAAGAGTTTCAAGGGCTAGAGTCATGTCTTTCTTAGATGGATTTTTAGGCTACAATTAGATTGGTGTACATCCTAAAGATCAGGAAAAGACCGCCTTCACTACTCCTTGGGGCACTTTCATGTACTCCAAGATGCCTTTCGGCCTGATGAATGTTGGGGCTACCTTTCAGAGGGCCATGGACATAGTCTTTGTGGGAGAGAAGGACAAGTTTGTCCTTATTTATCTTGATGACATAACAGTCTTCTCCAGCAGCCACAAAGATCATTTACAGCATTTGAGGAAAGTCTTCCTAAAGTGCAGACAGTTTGGAATTTCAGTGAATCCAAAGAAGTCACAATTTGCTCTAGAAGAGTGCAAACTTCTGGGACATATTGTTTCTGCTGAAGGTGTGAAGATTGATCCAACAAGGGTTCAAGCCATTCAGACACTGTACATCCCAAGGTCAAAAAATGGCATCCAATCCTTCCTGGGTAAGATCAACTTTGTAAGGAGGTTCATTCCAAACTTCGTAGAGCTAGTAAAGAACATCACTTCCATGTTGAAGAAAGGATAAAAAATAAAATGTACAATTGCTTCAAGAAGCTCTTTTGAAGCCATCAATCAAGCTATCATGGAAGCTCCCACTCTAATCAACCCAGATTACACTAAGGATTTTTGCATCTTCTCTTTTGCCTCTTATGATACACTGGCAGTAATTCTATTACAGAAAAATGATGAAGGCATGGAACACCCCGTGGCCTTTTTTAGCAAAGCTCTAAGGGATGTTGAACTAAGGTATGACCTTATTGAGAAGCAAGCTTATGCTCCCATAAAATCTTTAAAGGCCTTCATAATTTATATTCTGCATTCCAAAGTAGTTGCATATGTACCTTCAGCCTCGGTAAAAGAAGTCTTAACTCAGCCAGATATTGATAGAAAGAGGGCAAAATGGATTGCAAAATTCTTAGAATTTGACATAGAGGTGAAGCCCACTAAGCTTGTCAAAGGCCAGGGCTTGGCTAAGCTCATGGCTGAAGAAAATTGCAGCTTGTTAGACATAAATTGCATGGGTCTAAATTCATATGATGAGCAGATAGAGGGAGCATCAGAAGAGCAAAAGCAGAATCAATCCTTGGCTAAAAATCAAGCCACATGTGAATGGCATTCCAACATAGTTCATTTCTTGCAGAAGTTGGAAGTCCCTCTATGGCTTAGCTTAAGTCAAGCTCGTACCATTAGACTCAGATCAGCCAAATTCTACATTGACAAAAATCTGCCTTATTGGAAAGACCCATCAGGAATCCTCTTGAGGTGTCTAGATAAAGAAGAATCTATGGAGGTCATACACCAATTCCATTCTAGCATCAATGGCAAGCATCATTATTGGAAAACCACAGCTCACAAAATCTTGAGGGCTGGATATTATTAACCTACTCTATTCTCTGATGTGTTTTCTTTTGTAAAAGTTTGTGACAAGTACCAGAGTTTTGTAGGAAGACAGCAACTAAAATCTCTTCCTTTGAAGCCAATACATGTCAATGGTTCCTTCCAGCAATGGGGCTTGGACTTCATAGGTGAAATCAACCCACATTCTAGCAGACAACACAAATGGATCTTAGTAGCCACTGATTATTTCACCAAGTGGATTGAGGCTATACCCACTAAGAACGTCAATCATCAAGTTGTCATCAAGTTCTTGAATGAGAATATTTTCACTATATTTGGTTGCCCAACCAAACTAGTCACTGATAATGCAGCAGCTTTTAAGGAAAAATAATTGAGGGACATGACTAAATCCATGGGATTTCAAGTGGTGCATTCTACCTCATATTATCCTCAAGGCAATGGCCTAGCAGAATCATCTAACAAGTTTCTGATGAGGGTAATCAAAAAACTATTAGAGGACAACAAAAGGAGTTGGGACTCCAAATTGAAGTTTGCACTATGGGCTGACAGAGTTACCATCAAAACGTCCATAGGGAATTATCCATTCAAACTGGTTGATGGCACTGATGCAGTTTTCCCCATCTAGCTAATTCTCCATGTAGCTAAATTCTTGCAAGAATAACAAGATGAAGAGAATGACATGGTAAGGATAATGAATAGCTTGGTGGAACTACAGGAGATCAGAGAGAAGCTGGTTGAGAGGTCCAAGACTTATTAGAAGAAAACCAAAGGAACCTTTGATAGGAAGGCAAAGAAAGGTAACCATGGCAAGTTTGACTCCTTATGGATAGGTCTGTTTTTCATCACTCAAATTTAGCAAAACAATACATTCATCCTGCACAATATGGAAGGAAGAGATACTTTTGGTAGCCCAGTAAATGGGCAGTTCTTGAAACTTTATTTTGTTTAAGGCTTTAAAGAATTTTCATTGTAAATCTGTTTTCCCAGTTTTTATTTTTTCTTTTGCAAAATAGACTCCATGCCCAATGGAACACTAGGGCGAATATTTAATTTTGTTCTCAAAAGAAATGCATTGATCTGTGATTCTTGAAACCTCACAGGAAGACTTTCATCCCCAAAAGGAGCCAGCGTTAGCTCCGCTGACAAAGGGATCAAAAATGGATTCAAAACACTCCCAAAGTTTGCAAATCTACTTAAAAACATGCTAAGGGATCCATTCATGCTCTTGAAATCTTTACTTTTGTCAAAGGTCATCCACCAATTGAAATAGTCGTAGCTAGAAAGCCCTTGGAAGGGCGGCAACACACTATCGGGAGGCTTAAACACTTCAAAAGCTACAAAAAAAAACCTTTCCGCAGGCGTAAACCCAACAATTCACAGCCACCATCCGATCTGGCTGATCAATGGCCCAAGTCTAATTAGCAGATCACAGATCGGGAAGACCAGGGGGCAGGGCCTTTACATGTAGTGATATGTGATTGCGATCAAATCACATCACTGTATCGCATTGGTGAAGGTAAGCTGGCGGGGTAAATGTGGACCAAGTGGGACTGCGATTTGTGATCAATGATGAAGGATCACTATCGGAGGTAATCGACACCATACCAAGGGTTGAAGGGCCCAATTCGCATTACAGGATCACAAATCAGCGTATCATAGCAGCACTTCACCAAGGGTCATGGCCTTTCCCACATACATATTTGCGATGCGATAACCAGACCCGACGGTTATATAACACTCTATTGCATATTATTTCAGGTCTGTGCTAAGGCTGTTTTCAGTGGTTTTTGGTGTATTTTTGTTGCATGAGTGAAATACAAAGGGAAGTCAGGTTTGTGATATGTGATAAGACACAGACCCAAATGGGTCCGGCAAGCAATATTTCATGAAGATTGAGGTCCACAAGGGCCGCTTTTTCCCATTTTTTAATGTTTTTCCCACATGGTGAAATCCACAGAAAATACACAGGAGCAAGCTTTGTGTGACTGGCGATGGGAGAAAGGGTGGACCCAAGAAATGAATGAACCATTTTTCTAAGACCTTTGAGGCCCAAAAGGGATAGTGATGGGTGAGATTTAGCAGTATTGCGGCGTTTTCGCTGTTTATGACCCGAACAACCATAATAATAGAAAAAAATTCATGGCTATCATCTGAAAGGGGTTGGTGCAAGGATTTCATAGGAGCAATAGCCACTCCATTGTAGGTTCAGGTGGCTAGCCATCCTTAGAGGAGTCTTGCAGTCATGTTACATACCAGAAGAAGGATTTGGCGGAGAGACAGTGGTCGACAAATAAAGCCCGGAAAGGGAAGGATAAGGGCCATTGCACACCGCAACCCAAATCAAATGAAATCATGGAGCACTAACAATCCTGACAACGTAGTAGCCGTCCTAACAAACATGATGGGGCATCTTTGGCACAAGAGAACTCCCCGGCATCACAGCAGGCTACCCAAAATATCTGAATATGGTTATTCCTCTGTCAAAAGAGGAAAACCTTTGAGCCATGCCGGCCTATTGAGGGAATCAAATGGTTAAGGGACAGATCAGATAAGGTTAAGACTCTGAGCCTTCTAGAGAGCTTAGGAGCATTTGAAAGGGCCTATAAAAGGCAAAAAAACTAGATGTAACAAGGGTTCAACTTTTGGAGACTGTTTCTCCTCTTTTCCTTCAAGCTTCTCATCTGCATCCTTTAGTAATACATGCTTCTTTTGTTGTTACATGTTCAAATGTCATTTCTCTTCTATTCTATGCTTGCATTTGAACAATTTGTTCATGTTTTCTGTGTATCTGAGGCCAGATAATTGTCATCTCATCTTTGCTTTGATATATTATATTTTCAAGCTTCTTTATTGCCTGTAGCTAGCCATTTATATGTGTTATTATATATTTAATCTGCCAGTATAGTTAGTAAGCTCATTTCCTGCCTGAAGCTAGCTATTCACATATCTTCATGTATGCAATCTGCTGGTATAGTTAAGCATTCTCCATCTATTCATTAAATCTACAAGCTATTAAGCATTAGTGGCCTAAAGTCGTGTGTTGTTGAGAGTGTTCATGCATGTCTTGAGTGGAAATAGAGCTGAAATGGTCATCTGACTTTTTCCAAACCATCATCCATTCCAATAGTTCTAAGAACAATATTGAAGATTATATGTTACCAGGCATCTTCGAGCTACAACCTAGGAGAGATTCTTGGAGTCCTAACAACTATGTAGGGACTTAACGGAGAAAACTAGGAGAGAATATAGGGGTTTTGTCCACCTCCTTAACTCCCTAAACTTGGTTTGCGATCACCATATCCTCTCTCACTAGTTTGAGTTCATTGGAAGCCATGTGACTCCTAGTCCAAGTGAATATCAAGAAGGACAAGATCCACCATTTTCAAGATCAAGGAGGGAATGATTCCTATTTTCAAGGGAGCTGCTTCAGCTGCCCTTTTTGTATAAATAAAGTAGGATAAGAGATAATTATGATTCAAAGTTTTTTCTCATCTAGGTGTAGCTATTGAGATCCACGAATTGACATTGTTATTTTCAACTGTTATGTGATGTATTAGACCTGCACTTTTTTTAATAATGAGAAGTTGGATTTTAAGCTACATCTGAGTTAGCTTGAGAGGGCTGAGACCCTTGGGTTTGGACCCAACCTAGAGGCTTTAGTCCCTCTTCTTTTACTTATGTTTATGCTTGATTCCAAGAAGTTCATAGTTTCTTGTATTTCAATATAAATTAACCTTTAAAATCATGTGGTTGCAATGTCTGCATCAACTCTTTTGTGGGAGAATGAGTGGAAGGATTCATAATGACAACCCAAAAATATTGTGTTTATGATTTCTTGGAGGAATATTAGTGTTAGTTTTCCTATTTTACATTTTATTTATATAGTATTAGAAGTTTGTTTAGTGATTATATTAGTGGTATTACATGAATTAGATGTCATTTAAATTCAACTCATCTTTTCCATCATATGTATTTCATTTTGTAAATGAGAAATGGATGCATGCATGTGATTGATTGTAGGGATGATTAATTTTTAGGGAAAGGTACCTTCACCACTTCCATCTTGAGCTCTTTTATCTTCTCCTCCCATCTCCAAACTCTTTCCCAAAAACCCTACTTTATAATTTATTCTTCCTAGGTCACTGAGAGCACTCATTCTAGTGCAAGACAATCCTCCGAGAGGTCCTGAGCTTGGGTAGGGGCTATTAGGGTCCAACCCTAACCCTTTAGTTATGTAATAAACTCAATAGGATCGAGTCATAGTCATAGTTAGTCAACGAGTCAATAAAGCTCATATTAATAATGTAAGTGGTTAACCCGCATTTAAGAAAGGGACCATAGTTAGTTGCAAATGGACCATAATTATTACATAAAGTGGTTAACTCATGTTACGCAAAGGACCACTAGTTGTTAGGTTGTTGAAGGTTATTTAGCTATAAATAGTCGTAGTTAGAAGGGAAATATCATTGAGTCTTATTTTGTAATCGAGCTCTTCTCTGCTGGAGGTTGCCCCCTCAAAGAGGAAAGTGAACATTGCTTTATCTCTAAATAATAAAATACTTGTTGTTTTTCTCATTTTATCCTGTGTTCCAGGATGTATTTATTCGCATATTTGGTATTCCAGAATTTCTCACAGGTCAAGAGCATAACAAGTGGTATCAGAGCACTTTCCAGTGCCGTGGTACTTCCATTTTTGCAGAAACGTTTTTAGGCTAGAGACATGTTCCGGCGTCTTTAAACCATGGGATCTATCGTTGAATGCATAAACCTACAAATTTGGGGAGGTGTGCATGCAAGAAATACAAGAGTTGGTCACGCTTGTTGGACTCCCTTGTAACCCCTCTAGGTAGCCCTTCGAGCAGTAGCACATTAGACAGAATGGTGCATGAATTGCACTTCTAGGTACCCTTTAGGTATATCGAAAGCCCCCTAGGCTCACCTGAAAATTCACCTTAGATAATTCGTCGCCAATCTTGCTGCTACATTACACTGAGAACATCACTCGAGGAGATTACTCATGCATACGATAGGGTAGTTGAGTAGTACGGATAAGGGTACAGTTGATCCTCCTGATTTAGTTCCTTGAAATATCGGGTTGAGTACTATTGTTGGACCCTTATGTATATTGTGATCTGTAGCACCTGACACTCCTTTGTGACCATAGTTCCCTTAGCTCTCTGAAGATCGCCCCTTATCTTATCTTCCAAATCAAATCCACCAGTTGGGGTTCTGTCGCGAGTGCACCAATCAGATCCACCAATTGGGGTTCTATCACTGCGGTAAAATTCAGATCTATCAGTTGGGGTTTTGTTGCCGCCACACCAATCAGATCCATTAGTTGGGGTTCTACCGCCGCAGTACAACTCACATTAAGCAATTGGGGTTTCACAGGTAGATTTGATGCTTTACGCAGTGAAGCTTGTTGTTGCTATATTCTGGGCCCTATTTTCGTAGGACATTGGGCAGCATCAAGTTTTCTGGAATTTGGCCACTATAGTATTGATCTGCGGGGAGGTTTTCTAGAATTTGGCCACTGTGGTATTAATCTGCAAGTAGTAAAACTCTGTTTAGAGTAAAAAAAATATACATATGATTTCTCCCTAGGACACTTACAAGAGACTTAGCCCATAATATTCAGGACGATGAGCAGATCGCAGTGGTACCATTCAATGGTCAGCCTAATTTTTTGGGTGGTCCCAAATTTTTTCAGACTGACTTCAAGTGAGTGAGATTTGTGTATGGTAGAAACCAGAGCTCAAGTCATGGCCAATGAGAAGATTGAGCGCCTTGAATCAAGGTTGGATTCGTTCAAGGAACAACTGGAAGAAATTTCAAAAACTCTTCAATTAGTCACCAAGAACATGATGGGGTATCATCAAGAGGCACAAGGTATTGATGAACACCTCGAAGGAGAATCTAGCCATCATATTCACTTCCATGGAAATCACCAACATTCCGACCCTCGGCCACCCAAGCTGGACATGTATAAATTTGATGGCTCTAATCCAGTAGTATGTGTAGCACAAATGGAACAATATTTCACCCTGAACGATATCTGTGATGATCAAACTAAACTATGTGTGGGAGTCCTTTACTTGGACCAAGAAAGACGACAATGGTGGCAGTGACATGTGAAATGTTATCCCAAGAACATAACATGGTAGGTGTTCTCAAAATCCCTTTGTGACCACTTTGACCGAGAATCTAAAAGACTACATTGCACAGTAAAAGACTACATTGCAGCCTTTGAGACATTGGCCTTCAGAACAAAAGGTCTAGGAGATGAATTCTACTTGGAGTGTTTCATCAGTGGTCTCAAACAAGCCATCCAAGAACATGTCTGGATGCACCACCCATCTACATGAATAGATGCTTGCAAAAAGGTTGTCGAGGTAGAACTTTCCTTAGCTTCCCAGCCTACTTGTCCAAATTTCGTAGCCAAGGGGTGTTCCACCCAGGCGTAGGACCCTACCCAAACACTTAAGGTTCAAAAGGTGTCTCCAGTAGAAATGGCTAAAAGAAGAAAACAATGATTGTGTTACTACTGTGATGACAAATACTCCACAGGACATAAAAGCAAGGAACCAAAATTCTTTCAAATTGATGTTACTGCTCACAGCTCATCTGAGGAAGCCCCAACCCTTGGGCGGCCAGAGGATGAAGTTGAGGAAACCTAGTAGGACAATGATCTCACAGCTACGCCAAATGAACAAGTTATCTCGCTACATGCTTTGGCGGGCATTTCTATGCCCCAAACTCTCAAAATCAGAGGCTTTCTTAAACATCGCCATGTAGTAGTATTGATTGATAGTGGCAGCACTCATAACTTTATCCATAAGTGAGTTGCCGAAGCTATTCATTGTTTTTTAAGGGAAGTCTCTAATTTCCAAGTCCTTATTGCTGATGGGGGGACAATGAAATGTAAAGGCCGTTGCAAAAATATTAAACTTCAAATGGGAGACTACCAACTAAAGACCAACATGTTTGCGATTAACATGGGTGGTTGTGACAGTTTCTTGGGTGCTGAATGGGTTCGCACACTAGGCCCAATCACAATGGATTTCTAGGAGTTATATATGAGCTTTAAGAAGAATGACCACATTCATACACTCCGTGGATTCTAGGCAGGTGCTCCTTCTATCATTAGCTTACATCAAATAGAAAATTTGTTGAAAAAAGGCCATCATGGAGTCATCGCTCAATTCAATTCCATCTAGGCCATAGAATACACTACTCTTCATATTCATCCTAAGATTCAACAGATCTTAAATAGCCACCAACAAGCATTTGACAAACTTAAAGAGCTTCAACCTTCTAGAGGGGAACATGATCGTAAAATCACTTTGGTCCCAGGGGCCCAACCGCCTAATGTGTGTCCATATCAATATCCTTTTTCCCAAAAGAATGAAATTGAAAAATCATCAAGGAGCTCTTGGAAGTAGGTGTTATTCATCCTAGCATCAGTCCTTATTCATCACCAGTGGTCATGGTGCTAAAGAAATATGGGGAATGGCACATGTGTCTGAACTTTCGATCCCTCAACAAGCTCACTTTCAAAGACAAATTCCCTATTCTAGTTGTTGATGATCTACTTGATGAACTACATGGTGTTCAATTATTTACCAAGCTAGATATTCACTCTGGCTATCACCAAATACGCATAAAAGAAGTAGACATTCCCAAGAATAATTTCTGAACTCATGAAGGCCATTATGAATTCTTGGTCTTTCCATTTGGTCTCTGTAATGCTCCATCTACTTTTCAAAGCCTCATGAATCACTTGTTGAAACCATATCTGCAAAAATTTGTCCTCGTTTTCTTTTATGACATTCTCATCTACAGCCTAACCTAGGAAAAACATCTTCATCATGTAGACCTGATCTTACAACTACTTAGGAATCACAAATTATTTGTCAAATTGTCCAAGTGCTCTTTTGGCACGGAAGAAGTCAAGTATTTGGGACACATTGTGGGTCATGAAAGTGTCAGGGTTGATCCCAAAAAGATACAGGAAATACAATATTGGCCCCAAACAAAAACCTTGAAGAGTTTGAGGGGATTCTTGGGTCTCACTGGCTACTATTACAAATTTGTCCGCAATTATGGTTGCATTGCTAGACCCCTCACTAACATTATTAAGAAAATTCATTCCTCTGGACTGATGCAACACAACAGGCGTTTGTGACTCTCAAACAACCCATGTGTTCCACTCCAGTATTGGCACTACCTGACTTCACCAAATCTTTTGTGATTGAATGTGATGCTTCAGGTACGGGTATTGGTGTTGTCTTAATGCAGGAAGGTTGACTCTTGGCTTTCACCAGCCAACAACTGAGTGGGATACATATGGGACAATCTACCTATGAGAAAGAGATGATAGCCATCTTATGTGAAGTAGATACCTAGCGACCATACTTATTAGGGTGGCATTTCCAAATCTGCACAGACCATCAAAGCCTCAAATATTTTTTGGAGCAACATCTATCATCACCACAAAAAATAAATGGCTGGCCAAAATGTTGGGATATGATTATGAGATAATTTACAAGAAAGGGTGTGACAATGTAGTAGCAGATGCTTTATCGCACCAATTTGAGGATGAAAACACCTTGCTATCAATCTCTCTTCCCATTCCAGATTGGATTGAAAAGGCCCGCAAGGAATGGTTTTCACACACCTCTCTCTCCCAACTCATTAATAACTTGAGAGTAGATCTAATTCCTCAATTGGCTACTCTTAGAAGGATGAGATTCTTTGCTACAAGGATCAAGTATTTACATTGACGACATCCACCCTCAAAACTCGCATTTTGGCAGAGTTGCACTCATCTCTTGTTGCAGGGCATGTAGGATTTTAGAAGACTTATGCTCACACTCATCGTTCTTTCTTTTGGACAGGCATGAAAAATTTCATTCTTACTTTTGTAGATGAATTTGATGTGTGTCAATGCCATAAAGGAGAAACAATTAAGTTACCATGAACCTTACAACCATTGCTAATCCCTGCCTCTGTCTGGATAGATGTTTCTATGGATTTCATTATTGGTCTCCCAAAGTTGGGCAACAAATCCATCATCATGGTGGTTGTGGATAGACTTTCTAAATATGCTCATTTTTGCATTATACCCCACTCATTTACCCCCACTTTAGTGGCTCAAGCTTTCATGGACCAGATCTTCAAACTGCATGGCATGCGAACTTCCATTGTGTCTAATCGTGACCCGACTTTCACCAGCCAATTTTGGAAAGAACTTTTTCAAGCTACAAGGCACCCAACTCCAACTAAGTACTTCCTATCATCCCCAAATTGATGGACAAACTAAAGAAGTAAACAAATGTCTGGAGACATACCTATGGTGCTTCACTTCAGAAAAGAAACATCAATGAGTACAGTGGCTACCTTTAGTTGAATGGTGGTATAATACTAACTATCATGACGCCACCAAGATGACTCCATATGAATCAGTGTATGGCCAACTCCCACCTTCACCTATTTCTTATATCCCTAGATGCTCTAAGGTGCAAACAATTGATCAACTCCTACAAAACCATGCCATCAAGCTCAGAATCAAATGAAGCAATAAGGATACCAACATCATTCAGAGTGCACATTTTAAGAAGGGGATCAGGTATTCCTGTGGCTACAATCATATAAGCAAACATCTCTCAAAGAAAAAGGCTGCCAAAAATTAGCTCCAAATTTATGTATACCTTATCAAATACTTCAACCCATTGGAGCAGTGGCCTACAAGTTGGCCTTGCCACCAACTTCAAAAATCCATCCATTGTTCCATGTTTCATGCCTCAAGAAAGTTGTGGGGAAAAATTACAGAATTCAAACCAGTCTACCCGAATTGGATGAGGAAGGTTCACTCTGGCTCCAACCTGAACAAGTCCTCGATACTTGTGAAAGGCATTTGCGCGATCGCACTATCAAGGAATTCCTCTTACAGTGGAAAGACACCTCTCTAGAATATGCGATCTGGGAACCATCCACTATTCTTCAACAATTTCCACAGCTTCAACCTTGAGGACAAGGCTGCTTTTGATGGGGGGGAGCATGTTAGGGTCCAACCCTAACCCCTTTATTTATGTAATAAACCCAATAGGGTCGATTCATAGTCATAGTTAGTTAAAGATTCAATAAAGCCCCTATTAATAATTGTAAGTGGTTAACCAACATTTAAGAAAAGGACCACAATTAGTTCCAAATGGGCCATCATTAATAAATAAAGTGGTTAACCCATGTTATGCAAAGGACCACTAGTCCTTAGGTTGTTGAAGGTCATTTAGCTATAAATAGTCATAGTTAGAAGGGAAAGATCATTGAGTCTTATTTTGTAATCAGGCTCTTCTCTTCTAGAGGTTTCCCCCTCAAAGAGACAAGTGAACATTAGTTTATCTTTGAATAATAAAATACTTGTTCTTTTTCTCATTTTATTCAGTGTTATGGGTTGTATTTCTTCGCATATTTGGTATTCTGGAATTTTTTTACAGGTCAGGAGCATAACAAGGGCTCAAAGAAACCTTCTTTCAATTTATTCAACTACTATCTCCCTCCCCATACCCTCAAGCTAACATTTCGATCCTCAAAATCCACTCGGATGCCCTCCTATAGCATTATAGGCCTCCTGGAGCAATCACCCGTAGAAAACCAGTAGCAACCTTTTTCTTCATCGGTTTCAACCTACATTGCAACTTTAACTTAACATAGATGCATAATGACTCCCAGTTGTGACAATGTGATCAGGAAAAGTTCTTAGGCCACTCCAAATGTTCATTATCTTCAATGCAAAAAATAGATTAGGGTTAGTCTCTTTATCATGCAAGTAGCTTATTCATTTATGGGCAAGTATGAACTAGGTAGATGGCGCTTGTAATTATGATTGGTAGTTTGATGAACTATGCATGATAAATTAGTTTCCTTTATGCACGTAGATGAGGTAATTTGATGAATTTTGCAAGATAACATAGCTTCATTTTTTCAAGTAGGTTAGCCTTTGTCTTTTCATGAATTGAATAGTTAGGATTTTACAAGTTGATTCAATAGTATTTTTGTTTTCATAACTAGAAGCAATTTCCAATTTGTCCTTTTATCAAGCTTTCATTCTAATTCAGTAGAAGGAAGGCACTATTAGCACTTTTTGATCTAATGTCATAACTGAGGGTGGCATGAGTGGAATCCTATTGATTGTGCATATATCACTGTCACCTCAAAGTTTGTACGAACCCTGAGTTGTTAATTTGAGTTGAGTATCCCTTGGGAGTTGCAACATTCCTCTTGTAATACCATAGCTCACCACTGCCCATAAACATTAGTCCATTTCATGTCAACTTGCAGTGCAGAAAAATGAAGCTCGTGTCATTTTATGGAGAATATCTCCTTTGAGCTATAAATGCTCGATTATCTAAAAGAATGGTATGCAAATTGAAATTCCAAAATAAAAATAAAAAAAATTGTTATTTATCTACTCCCATCTCAGGAATAGAAGGAAAAATCAAAATAATGTCAGTGATTGTATTTTGTTTTCCTCACAAATAGATTTTCCATTGTCACATATGAAATTGATAACACCTTCATTGAAACAATTTCTAAATTAATTCCTCCCACTTTCATTTAACACAGTGTCCTCATACCCAAACATCTGTAATCATAAAACATTGAACAATCACTTGAAATCCTCACTACCACAACTTGATCTCCTAAAATGATTAACGCCACAACTTGATCTCCCGAAACTATTATTTAACTGTCAATTGAAACAACTCAAGATTGAAACAAAATGATGGACATATGGATCAAATTTGTAATTCATTATTAAATAAAGAAACATACAAGATTAAAGATTGAATTCAATCTCACCCTTTTATCTTGTTATATGACTAAAAATATTCTATTAAATTGAATTATAGACCATACAACTATTTTTTTTTAAACAAAATTAAAAATCTAAAAACCTATTCCAAAATAAACCATGTCTATAAACATAACTATAATGATTTTTTTATTACATTGAAAAAAATAAAGTAATTGTATTTACCTAAATTCAGAAAATATATTAATTTAACTTTATTTACTAATATATATTTAAATTTAAATTTGTTTTTAACTTTTTTATTTAACACTCATTTATTTTATATATTTTAATATAAATATTTATTTCTTTATTTCTTTAAATATAACCCAACAGAGAAACATCTACCTTATACTAAGTTATAAACACTTTTAAATATTATACACGAAAATACTACACATAGTTCACTAGAAGCTTACATCAACATCATACTCTAACAACGATATTCCAACTCATTCCTCTTTTTATATTGGTGAAATGTTCACTCGAAAGGCACTTCAACAAAGGAGTTGTCTTTAGTGTGACGTTTTGGACTCTTCGGTGCCAAAATCCTAAAAAATTTAAGGAATAACAAGGATTCGGGTTTGTGGTGCCATCGATTCGGGTCTACGATTCAATCATCTCTGCAGTTCGAAAACTGGTTTTATAAAATGTCTTGTGTCAGGTCTACGAATCGGGTCTGCGGTTCGATTTTTCCAAATATTTTTCCAATCTTTGCGGTCTTAGCCATTCATATTTCCAAATCCAATCCGGTCTACGGGCAACAGTTCGATCCAATCCGGGGCACGTGCAGTCTATGGTTCGGTTTGCTGATATCAGATGCACACATTCCTTATCTTTTTCTAATACATATCTGCTCATATATTTTCAAGAATGAATAATTCACCACATCTACCAAAGATTACCAAAGGTAGAATTAACACAGTTACTCTACAAAGCCTTTATGAGTATATAGAGTCTTTAGAGAAACGTAGAGAAGAAAGAGAAGTCAAGCTACAAATAGAGTTAGAAGCCATGCTGGAAAATAAATTCACATCTCTTGAAGACAAGATCCAAAAACAAATAGAAAATGAAATATAACTATTGGAGAATAAAATGGAGACTAGGTTGCATGTTATAGAAAAAAAAAACCAAGATATGAACCAAACATCCTAGCAAAGAGATGTTGATGCTTTAAAGAGTCTTAAAATGAAGGGCATGATTAAAGAACTAGAAGAAAAAGTTAATAGTTGCCTCACCCTAAATAGTGTGGCAGGTAAATTAGATATCAAACCAATTAAATATGAAATGAAAAATTGATAGAATTAGACCATGAGCGTAACAAAAGGGCCTTGAACCTTATAATCGTTTGTTTGAAAGAGGAGGTAGACGAGGATACTTTAGCCATAGCCCAAACAGAATTACATAATAGATTACAAATTGAAACAAAGTGTCTCACAGAAGAAACACAGTTGGGGAAACTAACTAAGAATAAAGGAAGGCTGATCCGAATAAAGGTGAGCTTTACTGACCATAAGTATGACATAATTAGTAAAATCTCAAGTCTAAAATGAGCGGGAATATTTATAAATGAAGATCTCATTCCAGAATATCAAGCAGACTTAAGAAAGGAGGTTCAAAAGGTAAAAGAAGCTAGGAAGGAAGGAAAATGAGCAATAATTAGAAATTGAAAAGCCATTATTCGAGATAGAAACCAAAAACATAGTAATAAATAGCAATTCAACATGCTCCGAATTCTTTCTTGGAACTTTCAGGACTTTTCATGTAACAAAGGCCTCAAGCTAAGTTGGATCTCGAATGATGTTGATTTTATATTGCTAGTTGAAACTTGGGAGCACGAAGAATCTAAGGTCCCTAACATAGATGGCTTTGGACGATGGTCTACCTGGAACAAGTGATCCTCTCATAGAGGCATTGGGGGTATATCTTGTTACATTAAGAAGAACATCTACTACCATGATAGGATTTATAAAAACGACCCTTACAACCAATATATTTGGATAGAGATTACTGACATTAATGATAAAAATACCTACATAGCAATCTGTTATTTTCCCCCCATCAATTCTAACTTCTATAAGAAAAATAATCTAGATAAAAATAGTCCTTACAATGGTTTAGAGAACGATATTTCTAGCCTAAGGAATATCCTTTTAATAGGTGACTTTAATTCTCGAATTTCAAGAAACCAAGCTATTCTTCTAAGCAATCATTCCAACCCTAATCCTCTTTGGTTAGACGAAGACCTTACTTTGGCTAGCCAGTACAAAAGGAGCTCTGAAGCCCTCGGGGAGAATTTGTTTGGGTCAGAGCTAGTCAAGTTCTGTAGTGCTCAGGATCTCATAATTTTCAATGATCTAAAGAAGTGACCCAATTCTAGCCAAATGACCTGCATCCATGGGCTTGGTAGCAGTGTGGTAGACTATGTTATTTTGATCTCCCTTCATACAACGAAATAATAAATTTTGACATCTTAAACGACCATGAGCCTGACTTTGATCATAGGCCTTTACTTATAACTCGCAATTTTGTCATGCATAGAGATCCCATAGAAGATAATCCTTATAGCCAAAAGAACTTAATCTTTGATAGAAATGAAATGATCTCTTTCTAAATGAATTAAAAACTAATTTTCTTCCTTTATCTAGTATAGACAACATAGAAGACCTCTATCATAATTTTACTACAACCCTCTCATATTCTATTAACAAGTTCTCAATTGAAGTTTCAAGTAATAAAAGAAATAGAAAAACCAACCCATGGTATGACAAAGATTGTAAAAGTGTGAGGTGAGCAATTAAGGAATATGTTGATGAATCTCTTAAAATTGGCAAGACAAAAATATAGAAAGACCTAACTAAAAGGGGAAAAAGAGTATATTCGTAAAAGACAAGAGAATCTCTTACACCTCTCTAAGGTAGCTCCTAAGAAATTTTGGAGGCAGATTCTAACAAGGAAAGCTAAAGATGATAATAAAATTTCTTTACACGACTGGAATTCCTATCTTAAAAAGCTTTATGAATCTCAAAATGTCATGGATAACTTTGAAACCCTGCTCACAATGAAAGAAGTTTTCTCATTAGAAGACATTGATTTTGGGGTTAAACGCGTAGCAAATGGGAAATCTAAGGACATTGAAGGTTACCAAGTGGAAATCTTAAAAATTGGAGGTCCTGCCCTCATCCCCCACATCCACAAACTTTTCAACCAAGCGATCAAGCAAGGGTTCCCTAAAACATGGACTCGGAGCCTCATTATCCCTATTTTTAAAAGTGGGTATACAAATAACCCCTCTAATTATTGTTCAATTATGATCAACCCTCTCTTAGCCAAGTTATATGGTATTATTTTGGAAAAGAAGTTGAGAATATGGCTTGAAAGTGAAGGTAAGTGGGCTAAAGGCCAAGCGGGTTTTAGAAGGTTGTACTCAATAACGAACCACCTCATTACGCTTAGGATCATTGTGGAGGAATGTCAGAATGATAAATCCAATCTCTTTTGTTGCTTTGTGGACTTTAGAAAGGCTTTCGATATGGTTCCTATAAACAACCTATGGAATAGATTATAAGAGCTAAAGGTTCCTTTCGAGTTGAGAGCTGCCGCTATAAGATTATACGAGAATGTAATTGCCAAGTTAAAGAGCAATGAGGGGTGGTCGAAATATATTAAGTGTAATATCGGAGTTAAACAAGGTTGTCCCCTCTCCCCTACCCTATTTGGCATTTACATCGATAAGCTAGAAGGTTGTTTAGAGGAAGAAGGATGTGCTGGCATGATCTTAGTTGGGATAGTCATCATCCTTCTTCTCTATGATGACGATAGTGTTCTTCTCGCAAGGTGCCTATCTGATCTTGATAAACAACTTAGACTTCTTAAGGATTTCTACTCTACCATGGGTATGATTGTTAACACTGACAAAACAAAAGTTATGATTATCAAATCCAAGAAGGACACTTACGCTAATTTTATGTATGACAATAGTAACTTGGAGGAAGTGTCTTCTTATAAGTACCTAGGAATTAATATTCATCACAAGCTCAACTGGAACTATAGCATTGAGAAAAGGATTAATGCGGGGTAGAAAGCTTATTTTGGTCTTGAAAATAATTGTAAAACAACAAACCTCATAATGTAGGATAGAAAGAAGTTCCTCTTTGAAACTTTAGTGAATCACGTTATCTTATATGGATGTGAGGTTT
Organism: Pinus taeda; assembly: GCA_000404065.3. NCBI lineage: Eukaryota > Viridiplantae > Streptophyta > Pinopsida > Pinales > Pinaceae > Pinus > Pinus taeda. The sequence continues at coordinate 40,284 of APFE031240789.1, read as the reverse complement.
GGGGTTGCAGCATCTCTAGAGAATCGTGGAGAAATATTGAGCAAATCCAGAAGCGTTTTATAACATGTAACCTCAAAATTAAAATCAATACACCCTATCATCATATTCTCCTTCTAGAAGTGGGTCTTTCCCCTATCAAGATCCTAGCTATGACTAGGCTTTTGTTGTACAAGCACAAACTCAATAACATAGGAGACCATAGACTTCCTAAGCTAGCTTTAAATTCCATCCAAAAGCACCTAAGGCTCAAACGAGGTTGGTATAAAGACACCAGGGCTTGGTTACACCTTTGGGAGATCGACGAGAATGTTGCATTGCAAAACATTAATAGCATTAAAAATATTGTTACTTCTAAGTTCAAAGAAAAAAAGTGTTATGAGAAATATTTAGCAGCTAAAAGAAAATTAAGATATTATAAGGAGGTCATCAACCCCACCCTAGAAGATCAAAAGTATCTCTCTGTTTTAACTAGCTCAAAGAAGAAAATTAATATAGCCAAGATTAAAATGAACTCTTATGAGCTCCATAGTGAAACGAGTTGTTGGGCAGTTCCTAAAACACCATGGATGGAAAGGATCTGCCATCTCTGTGAGAATATGAACATTGAGGATGAAAATCACTTCCTCTTAGAGTTCCCCATGTACAACCACATTAGATCTCAGTTTCATAATCTTTGTTTCAATACTGACCTTCCTAGCTTTTTATGATGTCAAAATTATAGTGAGCTCAGGAGGATTCTCTCCAAGATTTTTGAGCATATGAATAAAATCTTAAATCAAACTAAATAATTCATTTCTTTAGGTCCAATAGACCAAATTTTGGTCTCAGTGGACCATCATCATCATCATCATCATCATCATCATCATCATCATCATCATCATCATCATCATCATCATCTAATATAAGATTTAGTTTGTAATTAGACTTATTAAATTAAAATGCATTCTAGGAAACAATGTACAAAATGAAATGCCAATCCACGCCAGCAATAATATGCCAATCCACACAAGCAGTAATATGAAGTGGCACTCGTGAGTACATTGCTTCATTTTCTTTAATGAACACAATCACTTGTTGGCAAAGATATAAGAACATGGAATAAATATTTCTTTCCTTTTTTTTCGATATTTTATTCTTCTTTGAGAAAAATTGTAATGTATTATTTTTCCCTCATAATTCTATTGTTCCTTGTCTTTGTTTTTATATATATGTAAAATAATAATTATGCAGTAAAATCTATCTTAATTATAGATTTATATATTATGGGAAATTAACTATTTTCCAATGAAAATTTATCTTTGATTTTTTTAATTAAAAGAAAAAATATAGTAATTTTTTTTTTCATATGAAATATTTACATTTAAATTTAAATATTTTAAAATATCAATCAGTATATTTTTAAAGTGTCATAATTAATTCATGTTTACGTAGAAGCAATTACACATATTCTTTAACACATTAAATATAACGTCTTTCACACACATAGATATATAATTCATATAAAATATTTTACTTAAAGTGAGTGTTAAAATATTTTATTTATAAAAGTAATTGAAATTTTGTTTTATTATAATATTTTTTTTAAATACAGCATGCCAACCCCATGTTGAATACGAAATAAATTGTATAAAATTCCTTTTGATGAAAAATAAATTTTATTTTATTTTGGGACATTGTTGATTCTTTTATGAATCTATTGTGGTTTTCCAAGGTACAAAGATCTTATGCTAAATTGAATCCTAAGAGAAATTGATATTATCATGCGCTCCTAATCCTAATGGGTTGGCGTGGAAGCCGAATGGACAAAGAAGTCCAAGAGACCTTGGGATGTGAATCCCAACGGTCACCAAATGTACTATAAATGTATATCAGATTGTTAATAAAAACGCAATGCATGATTTATCTTTCTATTTGCTCTTGCTGTCCATGTCTGTTTAACAATACCATTGAACAAGATATTTATATTCTACACATTGAAGGTAATATCATCTGGTTAGGAGATTTTAATCTTAAAATGAAACTAATTAATCCAATTTGATAAGGAATGATCCCAACCCTAATTCATTATGGTTAAATGAAGATCTTCCTTTAACTAATAGCTACAAACAACACTCTTAAGTCCTAAGAGAGAACTTTGGCTACTTAAGCTTTGCAACTCCCCAAACCTAATGATTTTCCAGGGTGTTTTGAAATAACCAAGCAAGTGGAACTTATATTCATGGGCTAGGAGTAGTAGTGTTCCCAAGGAGTAGTAAATTTTGAACATTTATATGATTATTGACTCAATTTTGATCAAATACCATTAACTCTAACTCTAAACCTTACCATGTACTAAATATCCATTAATTTATTTTATAATAA
>APFE031240789.1:23659-36889 GCA_000404065.3 Pinus taeda | reverse complement strand
TTTTATAATATTTCAATTATACAAGAGACCATCCATCAAATTCATGATTTCAATAAAAAAAATTAAAACAAAAAACACACCTAAAAAACTTTCAAAAAATCACAATAAAAACAACTGAAAATTAAATATCTTTGTGTAAACTTCCATCAAATTCTCTAAACTATCGCCTTTATCTCTTTCATAGTAATATACATTTTATACGATTTTTAACCGTATATACAACTCGACCGACTTTAATTTTACACTTATTAACTCAAATGGAATCTAATGTTGTACAATCCACGTTCAAAGTCAATTGTCAAATACATTCCTGCATATTTAAAACCAGTTCTAAACCTCCCAACCGAATACCTTTAATAATTTAACTTTAGAGGTACCTCGTAGTTACAATATAAATTATAACGACCAAAAAATATATATAGTCGTCCTTCCAACAGTGACCAACATGTGACTTAGAAAAATGTTGACTCGCCTCGTCATTCTCATCGTCCAGAGTGACGTCATGAGTGCCATCGTCTTGTGACTTGAAAACTTGACTCGCGTCATCACTCTCGTCACGACTCCCCACGTTCAATATTTTCTCTTTCCTCATGCCTTTCTTATTACAATTAACACTTTACCTTTCTTTTCTGTCAAGACTTTCATTTGTCCAACTGCAATCTTTCCCGGCAATTTCATAGGCCGCCGCTTCCCACTTTCTTCGGATCGTGAGAATCCAACTCTAATCTTGTACCCATAATTTCATGGCCGCTTCCCAATTTCGTCCGATCATGAGAATCACATTTCAAATTTGTGAAAAACGGAAAAGCTGCCCTACCTTTAAGTGACGCGCATTTGTTAGGTTAAATTTTAACGCACACATTTCTTATCTCTTATATTCTAGAGTGGTGAAGTGAAAGGGAGGAATCTCCAGGGCTCTCTAGTTTAGCATTGGAAGATGGGGCAAGTGTATACTCCTAAAAATACAGATCTGTTAAGTGGGTGCGCTTGCGCAATTATATTTTTTCTCTTACTCTCACTGGATGCGTGGAGGGCGATCAAGAGAAAAGCGTACTGGTTTCCAGCAGGATTTCTTGCTCTCAATGCTCTGACTCTCCAATTCATATATTTTGTGGATTATTTGACCGTCAATGTAACTTCAGGAACAAAAGATATAACAGGGGAGGATGTGGACAATTTCCTAAAAATTCAGCTCGTAATTGATAGCGGAAGACTTGTGATTTGTGTATTCATTGCTTATTTGGTTCCTCGATTGGTAAGTTCGGGATTTAAAAGTGTTTGGGGTGATATTGGAGCATTGGCATCAAACGTATTATTCCATATGTTTCATGAGATTTACCTCATTGGTTACGTATATGGTCACTTCTCTGAATATGAGGAGGCATGGTTCAAAGTGTTCAGTGCTTTCGTATTCGTAGTCATTATATTGTTGGTTCTGCTCTCTATATGTGTTGTCTTAGCTGGCAAAAGCATTCGTATTATCATAAAGATACAGGTCCGTAGAGTGCTCTCGTGTTGTTCTAGTTCAGGTACAGTCTGTGGAAACATTGAGGACCATGTCCTTAAATGTTGGATTGTGGGTCGTTCTAGCCAGCTTGAATATATTATGGCGAGATCAGTTATAAGTTCATTCGTGGGCCTCTTGGTCACTGTTTGTGTTACACTAATGGTGGTTAAATGGGGCTGCATTTACAAAGATGCTTATAAGAAACTCGATCCACTGAATAAAACAACGCTTCATCTTCAGTTCATGTTCGCCTTTATCGGATGGATCGTGGTGTCAGTCAGATGGTTAACGGCCGTAAGATATTTCCCTAGAGTTGGACGGAATTTATTTCAAGTGGAAGACTTTTGGACGAGGAGTCTTCTTGAATTGAAACATGGACAGTTAAAGAGCCCGTTGTTTCGGCAGAGAAGAAATCGTAACAGAACACTCCTAGAAAGTGTTATTGTGGATTTAATCATCGCAGTTCATCTAGATACCTTAGTATTGTCCATGCAGCTTTTATAGCAGGGAAAGCAATTCGTGTGTTTGATTTGTATGATCAGGTACAATTTACTTAATGGACAAATGCATTGTTTTTAAATTTATTATTATTCAACTATAGTTTGTTTACTTCCAAAATGAATTCAACAATTTTTATTGACAAAGTTGGAAAGTTTAAAATCTACATTTTTACACTATTTTTACTAAATTAAAGAATCATGAACTACTCCCTCACTGGAACAAATAATTCCACTGAACGAAACATAAAAATATGCTGATTTAAAATGATAAACAGTGTGTATTTTTCAACAACAAAAAAAAATATTCGTTAGCTAATGTCACGAAATCAAATATGAAAATTTTTCTCTCGAAGAATTGTCACTGAAGCAAATACGATATATTCTTGTACGGAGATGATAAATATATATAACTTTGTGATCTTATTAATATGCAGACTAGCCAGGGCAACGATGAAGTGCCTCCAGATGTACTTGAAGGTCATGTCAACAACGCATCAGGAGGAGCCGCTGTCGCTGAAGTTGCGGAAAAAGGACAAGAAACAGAAGAAAGAGAAGATGGAGGAGGAAGCGGGGGGCATGATAACTGTTAGCTTCTCTGTGTAGTCCCGTTTGTTTTGCTTGCTCATCTTTGGATCATGCTCGTGTGTCATGTGTCATGTTTGGACTTTAGGGTTGTAGTTCTTTTAGGTACAAAACATAGGCCATACCCTTTGTTAATTAGGAATTATTTTCAATAATTTTTAGGATTTAAAAACGTAATGATAAATTGATTTTAGAAACTATTTTCAATAATTTGTACGATTAAAAACATAACGATAATGATAATTTGTATTATATAATAGGTAGATTAAAATTTGGTTTTATGCCTGAGATTGAGGTTAATGTTATTTATTAAGATGTTATTTTTACATATATAATTTAGATTGGAATTTCAATTATAATTAGTACAAAATATTGATTTACTTGTTAATGCGCTTTTGCTTTTAAAACACTTAACTACTTTTGATTATACCTTTACTGAGTGTCCAAATGACATTGGAATGCCTGAGATCGACGTTAATGTTATTTATTAAGATGTTACTTTTACATATATATATATAATTTAGGTTGGAATTTCAATTATAATTAGTACAAAATATTGATTTACTTGTTAATGAGCTTTTGCTTTAAAAAACTATCTACTTTTGATTATACTTTTACTGAGTGTCCAAATGACATTGGAAGTAGAGTGTTGTTTTTTATCATATTGTTACTCTATTAGTGTCGAAAAGACTTTAGAAGTTGGTAACCAATAAATCCCATGTTATTGGGTATTTAAGACTCTTAAGAGTATATTTGGTTAACCGAAATGCAGAGACGCATGGGCATGCAACCTATAGCACCTCCACCATACCATGCCCATAACATGCACCATGTGTATAGTCCCGATTCCCCGGCTAATTCCCGGCAACTCGACGGCCTTCCTATTCCCCCAGGGTAAAAGCTCGTTGTACTTATGCAGTTAATAGAGGTTGGAGACAAGACCGCCTTGACTCCTTTGGTGTAGACGTAATTAACGCAGGTACACTTTCACTCACGCGTTCAATATTTCAAACTGAGCACTCCCGCCAGAAAATTTTGAATTTTTTTTGAAATGAACTTAATAGTGATGCCAGAGTACGCAGTTGTTGTTGATGCAACAGAATTGTTCAGATGTGCTCAAAACTGAAGACGCTGCCCAGGCTTCTGCCACTTTAACTTCAGCAGAAAGTCACTGATAAACTTCAGCAGAAAGCTTTGATTCGGTTCAGATTCTATGGGTCACGGATTCTGGTAGTAGCGAGCATAACCATCCAAGATTTTCAGTTCAGATTCTATGGGTCACGGATTTTGGTAGTATGGAGCATAGCCATCCAAGATTTGTGCAAGGGCATGATATGAGGATGCCTGCAGAAAAATTCATTGGCTTCACTCATCTTCATGGAAGGAGATACCGATGATGCCCCCTTCGTTATACCAAGATTTGAATGGTTTGGAGAGTCTACTTTTTATTGCAGCGGAGGATATGGGAATCCCAACACCTGCAGCCCTGGCGCTTACTCGTAGCCCTTCAAGGCAGTGCACCCGAAAGCCACGATTGTTTCTTCTTGTCGCTCCACCGACGGATCCACCTTGCGTGTGAAGCTTCGAATTAAAAAAGAAAGAAGACCTCGCTTCATTTCTTAAGGCCAATAACGTCAACATAGTGACGGAAAATCTAATGCTGCCTCCCTCAATCCAGGGTTCCTCTTGGAGATTCAGAAATGTTGACGGTGTTGGACCCACCAACATTCAGGGGATCTCTCTGGTATGAAGTCCCAACTAGACCTCATACTATTTGGTGTAGGAGTCCCATCCGACATGATGGCCCAATTGCCATTATATTAAAGATATGCCTTAGATTTTGCTTGTTAGCATGTGAGAGTGGTTTGCTTTGTCTTTGAATGATGTCACCATCTACATCATTTTCACTGCCATGTCCCCCTGCTACCTACAGTGTCTCCCTTGAAAAATTGTGCAGATCTACCATTTAGTCAAGCCAGATCTCGCAGACAATCACTGTTGATCTAGACTACCCATCTCAACCTCCCAGTGACCTCTATGCAATTTTCATTAGGAGTCCCTTAAGCCCGCATCCCGACTTGAAATGTGCTCTGCATAGTTTCAGAGCCTTGTCCTCTCTCCCGGTCACCTGCATCTGAAAACGAAGGAGAATGCATCATGGTAGACTAGGAGATTTTTGGATTTGATTTCGTCTCATCATGAGTGCTTGCAGATACAAGTACACGGATGAGACATGGCGTGATAACGAATGGTATGAACAAGGAGCGCATGTTAGGATACTTCTTCGCGAACAGACAAACGCATGAAGCATGCCAAGTACAAGCAAATGAGAGACATGCACATGCAACATCAAGGGAACACGAAGACCATCGAAGACTCTACACACATTGCCATGCAGAGGTGAAGCTATTATACACCAAGAGCACATTCATCACTCATCAGCATTGCAAATCGACATGGACACCACCATTAGCATGAACATATCAACATTGTCATGTCGAGTCATGTCATGAGTCATCTCAACCACATCACTATTGTGGGCCATACTGTTGTAATCAATGTAATGTAACATGGAAGTCCAAGAGACCCACATGTAAAGATGAAGAGTCATGTAAAGTTGAAGAGTCATGTAATTTAAACAGTCATGAGGGAACTTGGAAGTTGAATAGTTACAAGGGTCAGTTTCACCCTTGGCTATATATACCCCTCATTTGTACATGCAAAAGACTTTTCACCTTGGCTCCTCCCATATAGTCTTAAGAGTCTGTAGTATTTTCTTTGAGGAGTGAGTTATGACTCCAATGCCCCATTATCGGGGTTAGTGATGTAATGGTGTACAGATGTGTCTTGGAATTTTCGCTTAATTCATAAGCATGTTAACAGGCTAGCACGTTTTCACACATGTATTGTATTCGTTTGTAAGACTATTCTTTGGACAGTTGTAATGCACATTATTTTAACCTGTATTAAGACAGTTGAACTACTTTGGCTGTTTTAGTAATATGTTATTGGAAATGTGTTGTATCAGTTGTTATCTATGTCTCACCTGTGTGGGCTATCCCACTGGAGACTCGACAGATTCATTCTTGTAAGCTTGTTATAATGCCCATCGCACTCATGTGGACTATTAGGTTGGGTGTTGTACGTGCTATTTGTTCACCTTGTGTTTGTGATTGCCGCATCCGTGTGGACTACTCTGCCGGAAGCCGTGCATGCCCTGCTATGATGTGTGTCTCTAGCAGAGTTGGGACTATTTTCTTTCAACCTGAGACTCACTTCTACCCTCTACCTCTACAGTGAGAGAACTTTGACACTAGTGGCACTAAGCACTCACTAGGTATGTGAACCTTATTGTTCAAAGAGAAAGCAAACCACTCTCACGTGCTAACAAATAAGAGCTAAGGCATATCTTTAAGATAATGGCAACTGGGCCATTATACTGGATGGGACTCCTACACCAAATGGTGTGAGGTCTAGTTGGGACTTCATACCGGGGAGATCCCCTGAATGTTGCCAGGTCCAACACCGTCAATACATTCCCCGCCATAAAAAATATCATACTTTACAAAACTTCAATTATTTAAAGTGTGAAACCTCAATTTCTATTTTTATTTTTTTAGTGTAAAAGATATCAACTAACTTCTTTCTCAATTTGTCTTTCATATTTTTTTGTTCCTATTGAATTTTTTTTGTAAGATCTATGCAAACCACACTAAAGATTTTTGTTTCAAATAATATATTTAAGCCACACTGAAGATTAGCGATGTCAACTACATTTTGTGAAAGATTATTAAATAATTAGGTTTATGAAAATTAAGTTTTATTATAATATTATTATAATATTAGGTTTATAATAATATTGTGACGTAGAAATTGTCAAGAAATCTATCCAAGGATAACAAATGCTATGAGCTTGGCTTCAAAGACAGAGAAAGAATAATAAAATGTTGTTGGTTAAGGTAAGCGGGTAGTGTATGTCACTACGAGGTCATTAATTGGTAGCCAAATACAATCCTAGTTTCGAGATGCTAGGTTCATTTGTTGCTTTATCTTGAAGTTTAGTTTTGTTCACAAAAATGTGTTGATGAAATTGTTGAAGTATTCACTAGAAGGAGATGCTGGTGAATGATTCATGAAGATTATTAAGAAGAGACTATTTTTCCCTTCTTACCTGTTAATTAGAGTGAAGATTTCATTGAGCATGTTATTTTTCTTCATCTTGAAAATGATGAAAAGAACCAAATGTCTACAAAGGATGCAAAAATTTTAAACTCTTCATGAATTTCAAGATCCAATAGCCGTTTGGATGGATTCATCTTTTAATGGTGTGAGTTTCAACATGCTACTAATTTGTAGCTGTAAGTATAAGCTTCCCATGGAGTTTTTGTTCCATATACTATGTTCTTTTCATGTTTTCATTTGCATGGAATAAGTAATATCAGTCAATCCATTTCTTACCTGGTTACATTGAAAGTTTGATTAAAATTGAGAAAGCGAAGTTTGAGTTGATTAGAGTAGGAGATGTGATTCAATAAGCTCATATTCGAGGAATTTGGTGTGTAGTGGATTAGGGGGATAATGACCCATAGCCCAATGGTGTGTAGTGGATTAAGGGAATAATGACCCCATAGCCCAATGGAGGAAAACACTGATCATTTTCATATTGCAGAGGGGTTAAGGAATAGGGTCTATTATTATTAGCATCTCAGATGGAGATAATATTTATTCCTAGATGACCTATAATATTATGGAGTCAAATTTGTTCGACATTTTAAGTTTTTTATCTTTACTCAAAAATCTAACAGCGTCTTTCTCTTCTCAAGCTTTATTTGGGTATTCTCATCTCCTTGGTATGGTTTCGGGAGGGTTTCATTGTGTCATATCTATCTAGTAATCATTTCAATCTAAGTGCAAAGAAGCAAAGTGGAAATGGTTTGAGTGCTCCATGTGCAAAACAAAATGATGTTGATTATACTCAAGACAATACTATAGAATTAGAATTAGCGAATATAGCCAATATTCGCGAATATTAGCGAATAATGCCAGTGATTTGTTAAAAGGGATAGAATTAGCGAATATAACCACAGATGAGTATCCGTTGAATTTTGATGATGAATTCTATGAAGAATTTGAACCTCTTAAACTTTTTTAGAACAGTGCAATTAAAAGGCTCAACGTGGATGGTTGTCTAGATAGTACAGTAGTTGCGGATCTTGGGAAGAATCCCTCATTTGTTGAAGACGTGGGAGTGGCCTCCTAATGAGGTTATGCGACAACTTGGGATGTTGTTTAGTAATTGACTTTGGGAGGTCCTTGATTCAGGAGTTTAGGAGCCAAACTTGGGAATCCAACTCGCTGACTACACATTTACGAGGGTTATGAGGCAACTTGATGGAGTTTATAATGATAAGTTGTAAACCAGTTAAAGAATGACTGTGTATTTTGTTGTTTGTGGATGATTTCAATAAATTTATGTAATGTAAGCATTAAGAGGGGATGTTGGAATTAATGCTTACATCCTATATTTGAGATGTTTGTTTGAGATGGTTAAGAAATTCTCTCGACCTCTCCTTCTAAGCTAGGAATAAGTTAGATCTGAGAAACTCTATATATTAGAGTAATCTTTGAATGTAATGTGTGTGTGTGTGTTGAGCACATACACCTTTGTGTGCAATATATGAGTTCCTTCAACCATCTTTAACATGGTATCAGAAACTGAGTCGAGACACGTTAAACCTATGTAGTGTGGCGAGTGATTGCAGAAGATTATGATTCAGATTTCGTAGCGAGAGATATCAAAATCGAGAATTGATATGGTCCCGGTGGTATGACTCCAAATGATCAAGCTGTGGCGTTGAGAATTTCAGCAGAAGTCATGCCAGTGATTTGTTAAAAGGGATAGAATCAACGATAGCCACAGATGAATATCCATTGAATTTTGATGATTAATTCTATGAAGAATTTGAACCTCTTAAACTTTTTCAGAACAACGCAGTGAAAAGGCTCAACACGGATGGTTTTCTAGATAGTACGGTAGTTGCGGATCTTGGGAAGAATCCCTCATTCGTTGGAGACATGGGAGTGGTCTTCTAATGAGGTTATGTGACGGTTTGGGATGTTGTTCAATAATTGACTTCGGGAGTTCCTTGATTCGGGAGTTTAGGAGTCGAACTCGAGAATCCAGCTTGCCGACTACAGCTTTATGAGGGTTATGAGGCAGCTTGATGGAGTCTATAATGAAGTTGTAAACCAGCTAAAGAATGACTATGTATTTTGTTATTTGTGGATTATTTCAATAAATTTATGTAATGTAAGCATCAAGAGGGGATGTTGGAGTTAATGCTTACATCCTATATTTGAGATGTGTGAGAAATTCTCTCAACCTCTTCTTTTAATTTTGGAATAAATTAGATCCGAGAAAATCTATATACTAATCTTTGAATGTAATATGTGCCTTGAGTGCATACACCTTTGTGTGCAATATATGAGTGCTTTTAGCCATCTTTAACAAAATTAACATAATCCCCAATTATTAAGTTTAATATTATGTAAAATATTGAATGATTAAATTTAATATCATTTTACATAATCAATATACAAGTAAAATATGAATAACTGGAATTATAAATGGCTGAATTGAATTATCAAAGTGTGACCTTTAAGCTACGTCCAAATTCGAGTTTTGAATGCCATATTGTGGTTTTTAAATGTCGTTATTATTTTAAAATGTGAAAGTGAAATTTGTGAAAGGATTATTTTATTTAAAATCACGTGGAGTCTAGTTCGCAATGTTAAACAGAAAATTACCCATTTATGTGACTAAAATAAAATATCGAAATGTCGTTATCTTATTATTGCATAAATAAAATGCTAAAGTTATGGAAAATTTTAGTAATTTTTTATTATTTATTTTTTTAACTAAATAATTCAGGCTCTCTACACCATTTAAATTTCAGATTTGATACCAGCTAGACACCAATAGACGAACCGATAACACTCACATATTTACACAGACCGCAAACAAAAATATCTTACATCTCGATGTTAAAGGGAAGTAAATAGTTCCTGAACTTCATATATAATTGTAGAACCGGAAGTGCAGCGGCCATGGAAGTTTCTCGTTGATGGGAAAGTGCTATCATGATCCGAGAAATGAGGGTTCATGTTGCTATGGATTCTGTCAGAAGAAAAAACAAGCTTTATATTGAAAATATAACAGGTTGTTGCATATTCGGGTTGTCACATATTATGTATCATATATCATAGACATCGTGTATCACGCTCGGTAAACCCTTTATCAAGTTATGAGCAGAAACATTCAAAGAAATGAATTAAATGAATAATCAATATGTGCACCGAATATATTACAGATGTCCACATAGTATATAGAACAAAACAATGCATATATCTATGTGAAAGTTTTGTCCATGCTTGATTTGATCTTACTCAAAGAACAAAAGAAAAAATTAGAAAGTGAGATAAAATGATTCTCCAGCTACAACACCCTCACAGTTGACTAGTACCATAATGAAATATGTTTACAAACATTAATGTATTTCAATTTCAGCATTACAATATATATTTCTCAAAATAAATGAATATCTGCGAACTATATCATATTTTAACCACACAACAAGAAAATGCTTAGTATAGCGTGCAATCTCTTCACCCAGATGTTTATAAATCTCCAAGCAGGTTGTAGGTTTCAGCTATGGTATCCAGACTTAGTGTCCATGGAGATTGCCAAGAGGAACCCTGGATTGAGGGAGGCAGCATTAGATTTTCCGTCACTATGTTGACGTTATTGGCCTTAAGAAATGAAGCGAGGTCTTCTTTCTTTTTTAATTCGAAGCTTCACACGCAAGGTGGATCCGTCGGTGGAGCGACAAGAAGAAACAATCGTGGCTTTGGGGTGCACTGCCTTGAAGGGCTACGAGTAAGCGCCAGGGCTGCAGGTGTTGGGATTCCCATATCCTCCGCTGCGATAAAAAGTAGAATCTCCGAACCAGGCAGACGAACCATTCAAATCTTGGTATAACGAAGGGGCATCATCGATATCTCCTTCCATGAAGATGAGTGAAGCCAATGAATTTTTCTGCAGGCATCCTCACATCATGCCCTTGCACAAATCTTGGATGGCTATGCTCGATACTACCAAAATCCGTGATCCATAGAATCTGAACTGAAAATCTTGGATGGCTATGCTCGCTACTACCAGAATCCGTGACCCATAGAATCCGAACCGAATCAGAGCTTTCTGCTGAAGTTTATCAGTGACTTTCTGCTGAAGTTAAAGTGGCAGAAGCCTGGGCAGCGTCTTCAGTTTTGAGCACATCTGAACAATTCCGTTGCATCAACAACAACTGCTTACTCTGGCATCACTATTATGTTCATTTCAAAAAAAATTCAAAATTTTCTGGCGGGAGTGCTCAGTTTGAAATATTGAACGCGTGAGTGAAAGTGTTACGTTACGTCTACACCAAAGGAGTCAGGGCGGTCTTGTCTCCAACCTGTATTAACTGCATAAGTACAACGAGCTTTTACCCTGCGGGAATAGGAAGGCCGTCGAGTTGCCGGGAATTAGCCGGGGAATCAGGACTATACACATGGTGCATGTTATGGGCATGGTATGGTGGAGGTGTTATCGGTTGCATGTCCATGCTCGGTTGACCAAATGTACTCTTAAGAGTCTTAAATACCTAATAGCATGGGATTTATTAGTTCCCATAATGCAAAGCTGCCTCTGGCGAAAAAAGTCATAATGATATTTTCATGACAACAAATTCGTGAATGTCCAAATCACCTTTTAAAAAATAATGCTTAGGCATCCTTCATACGTGAAAAATTACAGTAATTTAGTAGTCAAACCAATTGTGAACAAAGTTATTTATTATTGTTATTTGTGAATGTGAGTTGATTGTTTTTTTTTTAATATTTAGGTTGGTAATTTGGTTTTTTATTTGGTAGAAATTTTAAATCTAAAATAGTTGTGAAACTTGATGGTTTCTGTTATTTTAATATGGGTTTTGATTATTTTAATAAAAGATCTGACCATTTGAATATTTTTTACCTATATTAGATGGGCAAATTACCCCAATTTTCCGTCAAATTCTATTCGTAATCTTTATGTTTGAGGAAGACAAATTTTTAACTAAACAAAAACAATTTTAACACATATTCCAAATCTAATAAATAATCATTACTAATTAAAAAAATTATTATTTAAAACCAATCCAAACTAATAATAAATATTACTAATATTTATTTTATTTTTTTATAAAAACCATTAAATTACTATTGTCATGATAAGATGTTTCAATCATTATGTTGTTACTATAATGCTAAAAAATTGTTAGGGTAACCATAGTACTTTCAATAAAATTCTTTATGCTTATTATCATCAATTTAGTTCATTATAACTACATATTTATTTACCATGTACTTTTCATATTTATCTATCATATATTTGTATATTAAATGGTATTTTAATATTATATATATGAATTACATATATATTATATTGATTATCCTTTTTATAATAAAACCATAAAATTATATTGTCCATGATAAGGTTTTTCCAATCTTATTGTTGTTTACTATAAGCGGTATAAGTTGTTACGTAAGATAAGTAATTTCAATATAATTCTTTAGGCCTTATTTTATTATCAATTAGTTTATTTTAACTACATATTTATTTACCATATACTTTTCATATTTATTTATCACATATTCTTATATTAAATAGTATTTTAATATTATATATATGAATTACATATATATTATATTGGCGGGAAATTATTGAAAAAACACTTTCTCACCTATCTTAATATTTATTAAAAAGGTAATAATGTCTATACTATAACATTAAACAAGGGGCTCATGGGGCATAGAATATATGGTGATGGGGTGCACTATTATGTCACACCTTGATGTGAAGGTCACCAATTTGAAACACCGTGGGCAAAAATCCAATCATGTTAAGGGCTAGTGTGGCCTAGGCCGAATGCAATCCCCGAGTGATTTTGACATCTTAGATGCCCCTAGGTCATGGTTTCTCAAGCTAAAGGTTAAGCCTATAGTCACCTCTGAAAGACAGAGACAACTTGACAAACAAAAAAAGAAACATTGAACAAGGGGTTTTGGAGGTGCTCCTCTACCTACCTATCCTCAACTTGCTTTGTGAATTTTTCTCATTCCTTCTTTGGTTTTAAAGGTTTGACCTCATCCTCAAGAATGATAAGGTTGGATGGGGTGTCATTTACCCCATCATCCTATAATTGGGCTAATTTTCCCTATGTTATTAACGTGACTAAAACACCAATACCAAAGACCCCTTTACTCATTCTTTTAAACTTTCTCTAAAAATTATAAACTATTTGTAAGGTGTCTTCCTAGGTTGTTTATGTCCTCTCTAGGGCTTGAGAAGCAACAGTTTTAATAAACCCATAGGTTTCAAGAATATTGAAAAAAGTTGTTTCCTAGAGTGAATGAATTGGGTGAAAGACCTATCCCTGTACCTCTTCAGGGATATGGTCTTGCGCCAATTTATTCCTCCATTCTTCCACACCCTTCTCCAACTCCTCCATATTTATTTTAGCCCTTTCCCAACACTAATTGTAGCAAAAATTATTTTCCTCCTAG
>APFE031240786.1:35660-109660 GCA_000404065.3 Pinus taeda | reverse complement strand
GAAAGCACGATGCAGATTTTGGGATTTGAACATTTGAAAGAGCTGTATCCGACCGACACCGAGTTTATGGAGGCCTACGAGGCTTGCCAAAACCCGCTATTACGAAATGACAGCAAGTGGCTAGACTATAATCTACAGGAAGGATTGCTGTTTAAAGGAGGGCAGTTGTGTATTCCCAACTGTTCTATGCGGGAAAACATTATACAGGAAAAACACAGCGGAGGCCTGTCAGGACATTTCGGTATTGACAAAACTATTGCTCAGGTACAACACTTTTATTATTGGCCTAAGTTGCACCGGGATGTGCAGAGGTATGTGACTAGGTGTAAAACTTGTCAATTGGCAAAAGGTCACAGTCAGAATACTGGACTTTATATGCCATTGCCCATTCCTAGTCGACCATGGGATTCAGTTAGTATGGATTTTGTACTGGGATTGCCGAAGACACAACGAGGCTTTGATTCAGTAATGGTGGTAGTAGACCGATTTTCAAAGATGGCGCACTTTGTAACATGCAGGAAAACCAACGATGCTACTTACATAGCACATCTTTTCTTTACAGAGATTGTGCGGTTGCATGGACTTCCACGATCCATTATCTCTGACAGAGATGTAAAGTTCACTGGTCATTTTTGGAGAACTCTGTGGAAAAAGTTGAATACCCAGTTGCAGTTCAACTCCGCTTATCATCCGCAAACGGATGGACAGACGGAGGTAGTAAATCGAAGTCTGGGAAATTTGCTTAGAAGTCTAACAGGTGAAAATTCCTAGACTTGGGATCAGGTACTGGCGGAGGCAGAATTCGCATACAACAATTCCCCTAACCGTAGCACAGGATACAGTCCGTTCCAGATTCTGTACGACATGCATCTGCGAGGAGTGCATGAGTTACGAGATTTGGGGAAACTTGAGAAACAGAGCGCTGATGGGGAAGATTTCACCCAAGCTATGAGCAATTTGCATGAACAGGTTAAACTGAAATTACAGGACAACAGTCAGAGGTACAAGCAGCGAGCTGATACAAAACGTCGGGAAGTTTAGTTCAATGTAGGGGACGAAGTCCTTGCGTACTTACGTAAGGAACGGTTTCCAAAACGAGAGTACAGTAAGCTGAAATTCAAGAAAATCGGGCCCTGCAAGATCATTCGCAAATTTTCTGCGAACGCCTATGATACAGTTGCCACCAGGGATTGGTATTTCCCCTATTTTTAACGTGGCAGATCTGTTTCCTTATGTCACAGGTTCAGCAGATAATGCAGCAGCAGAGCCACCGCGGGACACCAAATGTGAAGAATTCGTGGACGAAGACAGATGCCGATGCAACCACCATTGAAGATCGAAGGGATTCCTGACAAACAGGTAACTAAGCGCACACGCAGGAAGGAGTATTTGCGGTATTTGGTAAAATGGAAGAACCGTCCAATAGAGGACAGTTCGTGGCTTAATGCGACGCAAATAAAGAAAGCAGGCTATTCTGTCGACGACCTCATGGAACGGAGCCATGACTTTTTGCCAACCCGGGAGCCTGATGCAGGAGCATCCAGCTCTGAGGAGACAGAAGGTGGTTGACAGTCTCAGGGAGAGACAAGAACATACAGTTATTTATGTTTAACTGGACAGGTGTCAGGCTTGTCAGTTACGTTACTTTATTTTACTTGTTTTATTTTATTTATTTGTCAGAAGGTTGATAGGATTATGACAATTAAAGTTGTGCACTGTTACTTTTAATAGGAATTAGTAACAGGAAAATAATTGATAGTTAATTAGTTTCTTTAAAAAAACATTACATTAGTTAAGGATAGTTAAGAACTGATAAACAGTTGCCCATCTGTTGGGGCAGTTCTACCAAGAACAGTTATGCTTCATGAGGATAAAAGTAGAAAGATAATCATTGTAAAAGGATTCCTCAAACAAAGAACAAAAAGATATACAGTCATTTTCCAAAATTAAACATTTTGTTTTATCTACTGTATCATCACTATAACAGAAAATTTCATGCATGAAAATATACCTCTGTGTGTAACTAAACTTACGTGGGAGTAATAGTACAGAATAAATTAGCGAGAAGAACAGAGAAGTGGATGCACAACATATTTCTTCCAGACCAAGGAGAAAGAACAATTCCAAGTACAGACAACTTCTGACAGAAGGAGATAACGAGAACAACAGAGAACGTGCATAACAATATTACTTCCAGAACGAAAGGGAACGAGAAAACGCGTGCATAGACCAACCCAAGTAACCTGTAAAGACCTCCATATAATATGAATAGAGCAATGCCAAACTGAAATTGAAATAACTGTATCATTTCATTACAATACAATTTATACACAGCCCAGTTGTCTCACGGTCCTTTCGAGACCAAAAACGCATTCATCAGAACCAAAACAGAGTTTTGCATAAAATATTATATAACAGACAGGTCGTCAAAATTATTACAATATGAGAATACCAATAGTGTCGGCGAACCAGGGTTTCAAATACCCGAGGGTTCCTATCGACTGAACACTCCTATCGACAGGACGAGGGTTTGAGATAACAAATGCCAACCGACAACTAAGCAAACAACCAGATTTTACAGACCAGGGTTCGAGTCACCCAAATAACCATCTAGAGGACAGGGTTTCGAATAACCCAGAAAACGCATTGCAGAACGGAGGCCCCAACAACTCGACTAATTTGCCAGAAGACGGAATAAGTTACACCAACCAAGAGACAAATAAATTCATCGCACAGGTGACAGACAACTACCAAGACTAAACCTCGAAAAACCTCTATGAATAAAAGACTGATATGGTAAGACCCTACCGGGAATAAAAGACTGGAGGGTCGAGCGACGAACAGCAGCGAGGAGGATGCTACCTAGGAACCAACAGAACCAGACCACCTGCAGACAGAAACAAGGCGGATTAGCGGCGTTATAACTTGAATAACCTTAAAGGAAAAATTAGAAACGAATGTAACCAGAGGTGAGAGAGCTCACCTGAACAGAGGAGGCCGAACCAAACCATAAAATAGCACATAACCCCTGAAGACACAGAGCAAGGGTGTCAGGGCGCGAAAAGAAACAGTAAACAAGTTTAGCAGGGAACAAGAACTCACCATTAGCAGTAGAACTGGAATGCAAACGCTTGGAGTAACCCTGTCATGAAGCAACCCCTCAGTAAAACCGAACAAGAACGACATTCGAGCAGAAAAATCGAGCTAATGAACCAGTTGAATTAAATACAAACCCCGTGCAGCGAAACGGCATCCTCATAGCCATTGAAACACCACATTAAAATCAAGAAGGGCCCGACAGAACCCACAGAACCAGCATAAAACTAGAATGACAGAGGGACGAAACCCCCACAGAGCAGAGCGCGGGCGAATAATGAAAAGCATAAAGTGACAAATGACCAGGACGGATAAAGGACCAAAGGTCATATAGGAGTGAACCGGCAAGTGGAGGTGAGTGACCGTAGAAACTGGTCTAAACCCTAAATCAAATATCGATGCACATACCTGCAAAGTTAAGTCAACCATAAATTCGTTTCAGGACACAAGTCTTGTCATCAGGTGATATTTTAGAACCGGCGGGAGGCCATCAGTTTGGTTTCAAACCTCAAGTTAAACATCTTAGAGTTTTTGGATCAGTATGTTATGCCTCAGTTCTGAAAGAAAAGCGAACTAAGCTTGACTCAAGAATTTTAAAATGCACGATGATTGGCTATTCTGATGAGAAGAAAGGGTATCGTCTTTTGACCAATGGAAAATTCATTGGGAGGAGGGATGTCATTTTTGATGAAACTGAAAGTAAGAGTGCTGAAGAAATAAAAAATCTTCTTCACAAGTTAGAAACTAAGGAAAGTAAAAGAAATGGGAAAATGCAAAGTCAACCAACTTCACCAAATTGGTATGAACTTGATTTTCCTTTCTCTGAAGATGAGTCATCCAGTCCATCTACATCAACAACATCATCTGGGTCTTCTAGCAGTTCATCCACATCTCCAAGCAGCAGCAGTTCTTCTAACAATGATTATCCACACTCTTCACCTGAATGACAGACATTAGTTTATATTAATCCTCTTTACAATGATGGAGACTTTACAGAAGCGAAAACAAGTGAGCACCAACATCCAAAATGGGCAGTTCAACTTTTGAAAGATGTAAAGCCTGATGAGTAGAATAAAATAGGCACTAGAAGGGCACATAGAAGTGAAGGCAATTTTTCCTTAATAGCAAATGATTTTACTGAACCTTCCACATACAAAGAAGCAGTAAAACATAAAGAATGGCAACAAGCTATGGTTGAAGAATATCAGGCAGTAATTGATAACAACACTTGGAAACTTGTTGATTGTCTAGCAAATGTTAAACCCATAGGATGCAAATGGGTTTACAGAATTAAGTATAATCAAAAGGGAGAACTTGAAAAGTATAAAGCACGACTTGTCACAAAAGGTTTTGTGCAGCAAGAAGGCATTGATTATGAGGAAACTTTTGCTCCTACAGCTAAATGGAACACCATCCGATTAACACTTGCATTGGCCGCTCAGAAAGGATGGAAAGTTCATCAAATGGATGTGAAAAGTTCTTTTCTCAATGGGGATTTATAGGAGGAATTGTATATGACCCAACCGCCAGGTTTTGAAGTCGAAGGACAAGAACATAAAGTCTGCAAATTGATCAACGCTTTATATGGATTAAAACAAGCTCCCCGCACTTGGTACGCAAAGATGGATGAATACCTTAGGAAAGTTGGTTTTCAACGAAGTGAATCTGATGATCCTTTGTATGTGTGACAATAGGGAAAATATCTGGTCATTCTTGTTATGTATGTAGATGATTTGATCATCACTTGGAAATCATGATGATCATATTGCACAAGTGAAAAAGGAGTTACATGCGAGTTTTAACATGACAGATTTGGGATTACTTCACTACTATCTTGGAGTTGAAGTCTTCCAATGTCCACATCATATTTTCATTTCTCAGAGTAAGTATGCAGCAGAGGTTCTTTAGCGATTTTGAATGCAGGATTGCAAGCTCGTTCTCACCCCCATGGAGCAAAACTTGAAACTTTCAAAATTTAAAGGGGGCAAAGGTGGATAGTACAACTTATAGACAGTTGATTGGCAGCTTGATTTATTTGACAAACACTCGTCCCGATCTATCTTATGCAGTTAGTATTCTTTCACGTTTTATGCAGGAACCACGAGAAAACCATTGGAATGCAGCCAAAAGCGTTCTTCGATATATCCAAGGAACACAAGATTTTGGTCTTCTTTACACAAAGACTAAAGTATTTGTACTTGGTGGATATTCCGATGCTGACTTTGCTAGGAGTATTGATGATCGAGCATCAACTTCGGGTTATTTAATGAACATGGGGTCAGCAGCAGTGTCTTGGAGTTGTAAGAAAGAAGCTACAGTGGCCACTTCTTAAGCAGAAGTAGAGTACATTTCAGCATGGCAAGAAGCATGTTAAATTGTTTGGTTGTGTAGAATTTTGCAGGACTTGGGAATTTCTCAGACAGAAGCTACATCATTATTCATGGACAGCCAGTCAGCCATCAAACTTGCCAAGAACCCAATTTTTCATTCAAAGACAAATCATGTGGACACTAAGTATCATCATATCAGATCTCTCATTGCCAAAGATGTCCTCAAGCCAGTTTATTGTCCTTCCGAAGATCAGATCTCTGACATTTTCATGAAACCGCTTGGCAGAATAAAAATTTCTAAGTTCAGGGATGAGCTTGGTATCTGTTGTAATGTATCTTTGGATCACAGGGGGAATGTTAGATGATCCAAAAATACAATTTTATCATAGGTTATAAAATTAGAATAAAATAATTATTAATTTAAGATATTAAATTAATAATTATTATTCTAGAATGTTTAATTATTTAGAATTAGTATATTTTTGTAACTAGATATGACTCTCCAAATGTGTCGTATCTTAGGCTCTATTTTAGAAGATTTGTTAGCTAGTTGGTTTGAATAGCATTTATTGTAAATGGACACTTTTTATTTAATAAGTGATCCATAATTAGAGGTAGTTAGGACATGGAGCTTATAAATAGCTCATTGCAAAAGTGTTTGTGTTTTTCGGGTGTAAACTCTTGCAAAATCAATTATGTAATTATTTTTTATGATTAATAAAATTATGTGTCTGAGGACACTTCTGCCATTAATTATGTTGGATTTGTTAGTCATACATTACACGGTGATTTCAATGTAATGTTGATGGGCTATCAAACTGACCTTAAAGTGTTTGCGTAAAAGTCACCATGACTTCTTAGAGTAATTGGTAAGTAATCATAAATTCGTATAGGAATTATGTTTTGTTTTTATGAACTTGAATAATAATTAAGTGATGGAAAGTAGAACTTGCATATTTTTACATTTGTAAATGCTTATGGATATTGATAAAACATTACTGTTTTATTTAATGGTTTTTATTGGAAACGAAATTTGTTCATTTGGAAGAGGAAGGATCCCCTTTTGTTTGTTAGATTGTTATATTATGGTTAAAAGTTAAAGTCATGACGAGAGATGAACAACCAGGATGATGTCATCTTTAAGAAGGGGAGTATGTATAAAATTAATAAAAATATTACTAGTATATTATATAATTAACCATTCAAGAATTTGTTCCAAAACTAAATTCACCTTCAATTATATTTCCTTGCTCACAATTAATTCCTATTGAAGGCTATATTTTCATTTCTTGGAGAGTAGGGACATTTTGAGGAGGGATGCTAAAATAACAAAGCCCTCTCTCTCACTGTATTCATTGAACTATATTGGTATGAGCGAAAATTTGACATTGGACATGTTAATGATGGATTTGTGATATATGTAATTGGAGGCAATGGAAATGAGTCATTACGTTGAAGTCTATCTTTAGAGAAGAAGGCGCTTTGAATACATAAGTAACCAAGATCAGTTCTTGAAAAGAATAAGTATTTATTTTGTAAATTCCTAGAAGAAAAAGAAGGTGTGTTTATTTTGTTTGGAAATAATGTGTATGCACAAAATAATGGGTATTATGTTAGTCCGCTAGAAAACAATTTGCTTACCCATGAGATTAATAGATTTAATATCTATTATATTAGATTTCCCCTAGAAAAGAATTTTCATATGCATGAGATTAATAGTTTTAATGTATATTATATTAGAATTGTTTTAGCAAAGAGTTTTCACATGCATGATATTCATATTCATTATAATAAACTTGATTCATATCTATTATACTAAAATTTATTTTCGAAATAATACATGAACCATGCATACAAGAAGATTAAGAATGCATGTAAAACTTTCTTACGAAAAGACAAAGAGACTAAGTTGTTTCATTCAAAAGATTATTGGAGGCATTCGCATGATGCATACACGTTAGATTCCTAAAGAGAAAAATTAGACTCTTAAAGAGAATATGTTCTTATGTGCATAAGTGTAATATCTATTATATTTGATTTTGCATGCACAAGAAGAAAGAAATTAGTTATTGAACATTAAATATGTGTTCTTGCAAGCATGAAAAAGATAGTTAATCGGTTAGTGTTCATGGAAAGAATATGTGTATATGTATACACAAAGGTATGGTTGTTTTATCTCATGAGAAATAAATGTGTTTTTTCATGAAAGATTTAGTTAGTTCCTCTTGGAAACAAAAGCACGTGTTTGCATTTTTTAAGCTATATTAAAATTATTGAAAAGCTTCCACGATTCTTGTGT
Source organism: Pinus taeda (assembly GCA_000404065.3). Lineage (NCBI taxonomy): Eukaryota > Viridiplantae > Streptophyta > Pinopsida > Pinales > Pinaceae > Pinus > Pinus taeda. The sequence continues at coordinate 101,935 of APFE031240786.1, read as the reverse complement.
GCATGAGCCTAGATCAAATATATATATTTTCTTGAAAATATTTCTTGTGCATTTCTTAGAATTTTTTTATGGATTTTGTGTACAAAAGAATTAAATTATCTAAGTCATTTTTCTTGTAAAAGGTGACATGTGAACCTTGCACAACCAAACTATAACTATTTTCCTAAATCTGTGGAAAAAGAAACATGTATTTACATACTCAAAGATTAGTTGATTGTGGTAAACCAATTTATGCACATAAGGCTATATTGTGAAAAAGAATAAGAATCTTTATCCATAGAGACATTTACTGTTATATTAACTTCCTTCTGAAAAAGAAGTATGTATTTGTCTACATGAAAAGAATAGGAAATGATGGAAGAATTGTAGAGAAAGAAATATGTGTTGCATACATTAAAAAATAACTACTATTATAAGATTTTGCATGCACAAAGAATAGTCGTTGTGTTATAGAGATGTCTTTTTCATGGATAGAAGAACTATTGAGCTATATTTCTTTAGAAAAATTATATGTGGTTATTTTTTTATATTATCATAATTACTATGTTAGCTTCATTTAGAATAAGATCATATATATGCATGCAAGATTTGTGTTAGATTTCTTTTGGAAAAAATATACATTTGCATGTGGGAAATGATAGTATGTTGTGTTAGCTTACATTGGGAAAGATTCTTTTGAGAAAGAAGATGAATTTACATGTAAAAAAATCATAATAATGTGTTGGCTTCTTTATATATGTATATATATATATATAGTGGTGGTTTAATTTTTTTGGAAAATAAGACATGTATCTATATTCTTTATTGCATTAGTTTATTGAAAAGAAAACATGTTTTTCTAATGCCCTATTATGCTAGATTTCCTCGAAAAAGAAACATGTATTTGTGTGTTATATCATGTTAAGCTTTCTTTTGGAGTATTCTTTTGGAAAGTATATGAATTCGCGAGCATAGGAACATAATCCGTGGTGCACCAAAAGCAATTGCATTCTTATGCACGAAGATCATAATTGATGTGTTAGTTTCCTTTAAAGTAATGTCTGGGCTATTGTAGTGATTTGTCTTGCAAGTATGTGTGCTTATGGGAGAGGAATAATAGTTAATGTGTTATTTAGTTATAGACATGCATTGATGGTTATATGTTTATAATTAGTGCATATGAAATGTTGTTAAAGGGAGCATGTTGCAATATTTTGTTTACATTTCATGAATGCACATGAATAGATTGTGAAGCATCTCTCGTATAGATTTACGAACTTGTTTAATTAATACTTGATCTAATTATGATATCAAAATTTGTTGACAAAAGTAGTTGCCGGAAAGGGTTCTGACATATGTAGAGATCGATTATGTTTATCATTACAACACACAATAAGTTAGTGGTCTATGCAAATTGAAGGAATTCCAGTCAGAGGATAGTCCACCGATGCGAAGAACCAAGCTCTAAAGACACAACGCTCAAGGGTTTGTGGGTAAATGCTGTCTTGATGATTGGAATGGCTTATAACGAGTTATGGAGTTTTTCAGATGATATTCTTTGTACTATTTTAGGACAATGGTGAAGGGATGGAATCTCTTATAACCATTGAGTGAGGGGTGAACACCTTCACGAGCTTTAAATAATAAAATTAAATGTCTTTTGGTTTCACCCTACGGGGTTTCTAGGATATATCATTGTCTAATGATGTGATTTTTTCTTGTGTCATTTTTATGATATTGATTCTTTGCATTATGTGATGCTTATAGTATAAAGAATGTGATTAGCTAACTAAGTTAAAAGAATGATGGAATTGACCCAACACTATATCAAAATGTCTATTTTAATAAGCTATAATAATAATTGTTAATGTTTATGTAACTTACTATTCATTTACTAAAATTACTCTATGTAAAAATAAGATATAATAGTAATTTACATAATTACAAACAAATTTAAATAATTATGTGAGTAAATTCTATTAATTTTTTTTTTAAATCTATACATTTTTATTTTTATGAAAAATTACAAATTCTAAAATTTCTCAATAAATTTAAAAATTGATTTGTAAATTAAAAATGAGAATAATTCTTCTGAACCATACTAGATACTAGACAGTGATCATTCTTCGAGGCCCAACAACCCCATATGAACCGAACTCAATTCAATAACTACAACGCACAATCACCAATAATATCGCATTCCTCATTGACCAAACGAATGGACGAAAGACTTTCGTGAGTTTTCGTTCCAAACCTTTCGGCAAACAGTGAGATAGATTTTACGTCCTAGGTAAACAGTTGGGTATTGATCATAACTATGTTAGGTTTTTAACTTTTCATGTGCCGTGTTGGGTTTTTTACAACAACCAAGTTGATGTTTGATTATTTATTTTGTTGTATGTTTCCAAATACTAGGTAGAACGGTACTTGGCTTTTCTTTAATATAAAATTTTATTGTCATTGACCGCTACATCGTACATTAATCTTATTTTCATTGATATCGTGCATTCATTCTCTTTCTTTCATGAAAGCTCCAGCTGTCCCGTGAATTCATCTTTTCTCCTCCCAATGATTTGCCTTTATTCAGCAATGTACCTATCCCATTCGAATCTGAGTTGCTTTTGGTTTTCACAATTATAATTTCAGTCATAAAACTTGAAAACAATATAGTTATTTATAAGTTACGTTAAATAAAATCAGCCTAAATTAAAATTAAAGTAAATGATATTATTACTATTCATTTTAATTATTTAATTTATGATGTAATATAAACTCCAAATAAATATGTGCTTGAGAATAAATTCATAACCTTGATAATAATCCTATGAGTGTTCCATATATTAAAGGATAGCAATCATCCCATAAATGTTCAATTTGTTTAAGTTCTTAATTAAGATATTCATTTTGTAAGACAACCTTTTATTAAAGACGAGCCTCATATAGATGATATAGAATTTTAATAGTATAATATGAAAAAGCAATTGGTTATATATTTTATTATATTTATATTTATTGTGTTAGGGATGTTTATTTTGAATGGGGATTTTAGAATTTTAATTGAATAATTAATAATTATTAAGTAGATGATATGATTTAAGGTTAATATAATATTGTAAGATATTTTTTATTAGTATATACAAATTAAAGGTTGTGATTTATCTATAAATTAGGTAGGTTTTTTGTGCACTTTTCATTAAATTGATTAACTAGGAAAAATTGCATATGAACAAGTGCAATATTAAGTAAGTTATAGTTTGCTTGGGCTCGTGGTATTCATAAGCCATGGTATTGGTCTATGATATTGTAACAAAACCTATTTACAAATTAAGAACTTCACAGTAGAGTGGGAGTAAATCTCTATAATTAAGAATAGTGTTCCTTGTCATGTAATAATAATAATAAAAATAATAATAATAATTAATTTATGGGTTTTTTTTTTAATTTTAGCCATATGAATATACCATAAAGTATTTTGATATTTATTATAAAGCCATCAATATTGACTATCCATTTAATTTATATGAATGCACTAGACATTTTATTTTATAAATAAATGTCTTTTTCAATATTATGGTGCCAAGAAGAACTTTACCATGCACTATAAAGTACAGTGACATAAAGTCACATTTAAAAATAATAAAATGATACTTATATTAACCCAATAAAAAATAGTGAAATTTACATCTTAATTTTTCATGAATTTTATATAGAGATAAAGTAATTGAATGCAAAAAAAAAATACTTTCTAGTATGAGAGGTATATGATTTCTTCACTGCTTAATATGGAGTTTCTAGATGAAATGTAAAAATAATATTATTGATATTATATGATTTGTAATTTATTATATGCTTTTTTGACACATACACACATAACAAAAATTTATTGTTGCATACAAGGAGAGAAAATGGTGACCAATGTGATTGGATGTTCTGCTAAGGCGCACTCCATAGAGAAAATTAATTGGTTCTAAACTCAGTGGGCGACAATCCAGGTGGGCGACAATCCAGCCATTGTAATGCGTGGTGTGGCTTAGGCCGAGTGTAACCCATAGGTGATTTTGAGGACTTATAAGCCCTTGGGTTGCCAAATTAGATGCCCTTTATTGACAGTACTCAAGCACGCGATAGGTTAGAAGTGTCACTCATCTCACAACTCACATTACCTAGCAAACAAAAAAGAAAGATAGTGTTGGTGAAAACCAAAAGATTTCAATGTTCATATTAAATAACATAATTTCCTACTAATATTATATAGAGAAAAATAAAACTATATTAATTAAAAATTTCTTCATATTTTCACTTTCATTATTGTCTAATTTTTCCATTTTTAATATTGGCATTGATATTAAAATATTAATAAAATATTAATAAAAAAGAAAATGTATTAATATTTTAAAGTGGAAAATGTCTATCTAAATTAAATATTTCAATGTGAACTATTTAAATATTATATAAAATGAGAAGAGTCAAATATTTCTAGATGCAAATATTTTTTAAAGTTTTGCACTTAAAAAGAGATTTGTATCTTGAGATATTGGACTCCTCTTTTACTAGATTGAGAGTTAAACTAAGACTACAATAATTTCACAAAAGATAAACAAAATATTAAAACAATATGTAATTTAGTATAAGTAAAAAAATATAACATGAGTGCTTGGAGGCTTTCACAGTGAATCATATCGTAGATTTCAGAACTAATATTGTAATGAGTGTGATATGTCCAACGTTATGGATAGTAACTCCATATAAGAAATTTTTAGTTTATTTAAATTAATATAATAAGTCCATCCATCATCAAAAACACATAAAACTAAACCCATAAAACTATCTATTTTTATAGAGAATTTTTAATTTATTTGAATTAATAATTTCAAATTTCTAAGTATCATCTTTGTAGTTTACACTCGATAAATATTTAAGGACTTGATTAAATATTGGATGTTGTTTGTGTTTCCTAAAGAAATTATAAAGAAATTTATGTTTAATACATTGAATTATCGTTTAAAATATATAATTAAAAAATTATAGATATATTTGTTACATTATAAGTAAAATATATTTACTTATTAAAATGTATAATTATTTAAACCAATAATATTTTGAAAGATATATTTTTTGGTGTCATTGAAATATGAAATTGCTCGCGATTAAATCTACTTTAGTGAAACCAGTTGGGGCATTGATTTTTCTTGGTCATCTCATTTGGTGTGTTTGATGTCATTGAACAATGAAAAATTCAATGATTTAATTTACTTTCGAAATTGCTGATGTATTTGTTAATCCTATCAATTTTGTCATTAATGCAAGTCTCCAATTCAAATAAGTTGAGTCGTTGTTATGTTTCAAGGTATTAGGGAAATCAGTTAGACCGCCACATGGTTTTTTTTAGTTAAACATTTTATTATGGTTATTTCCATAATAATTGGAATGTTGCAAATATCGTTGGCCGTGGCATATAGAGAAGAAGGAGGAATAATTGGAATGTTGCAAATATCCTTGGCCGTGGCATATAGAGAAGGAGGAAATTGTAGATAAAGAAAGAATTTAAAATTTCTGAAATGGAAAAATTATTATTATTATTATTTTAATTAATGATGTGAAAATTAAAATAAAAATAAAAATGTAATTTTTTTTATGATAGATGCCAGAATAATTACTTTAAATTTATGTTTATTATAAATAATGTTATTTCAATTTGTAAATATAATAAAATCTATATTTTATAAAATTCTATTGAATTTAGTCTTAAAATTTGTTGCAAAAATTTTTTTAGGAAATGAATATATAAAGAATCGATACTACATATTAATAACTAATATGCTGAAATTGTTGTTGGGTAGAATGATTTAATCAAATCAGTAATCAATGATAAGTTTAATTTCTTGAGGGAAAATAGTATGGTGAATGTCATGGATTAAGGCCCAAACCATAAAGTTTCTAAAATTAGAAGTAATGCTTCTATGTGTGTCACATGTGTAATAATGTGTATTACAAGGTGTTAATTCTTGTCAATTTCTAGGTTAGTTATTTTTTGTAAATCAGATCCACTTGTATTGGATCTCGTCAATGACCTATTCCTATATATGTAACTATTGTGTAATCAATAAATTAGAGTGTGATTTGTATTTGGTGTTTAAATATGTTTTCTCTTACGTTTCTGAGTTGGTATAACAACCTGTTTTGGCTTAATTCTTTTACAGGAAGGCCATGAAGATGAGGGAGCCATGTCTGTTTTTTTTTTATTTTTTATATATAAGTTATCATATAATGTGTGAGATCAAATTAGTTTAGTGTTGATATTTCTTTGTGTCTCTATGTTTTTCTACAATTAATGAAGGAATTGTTACCATATTGTGATCTGCATCAAGGTTGAATTTAATTGAATTTCCTTGGATTGAATTTGGAGGGGAGAACATTGACCACAGAAGAGATGCCCATCAAAGAGATCTCATCACCATAACACGATTCATTTTGAATGAGTAGTTTAAGCATCCTGAATTGCAAGGAAGTTTGTCTATTTTTCTCAACCACATTGTCCTCAAATGCAAGGTTGTCTGCTCTGTCATTAACAAGGTGAATCTAACAAACCTCGTTGGCCTTTCAAGAGAGACCAATGTTGGCATGAAGCAAAAGAAATCATATGTGATTTCTAATGAAGTATTTGTTAAGGGTCTTGTTAGCTGTAGGCACACATGCATTTTAGATTTAGAAAAGGATGAGGAGACCCATAACAATCAAACCAAGATTGAATTCCATAAGAGCCCTAGTGCTAACAACATCATCTATGATGATCGTGAATGGAAAGAAAAATCATTGAAGCAACTGCCAATGCCCCTCAACCTCCCACACTTGTCATAAGAATCTTGCAATATAAATGGATATGCACATATTTCGAGTTCAAAGTTTTTTTGTGTTGTTGAAAATCCATTAACATCACCCATTTCCCCAACAATGATTGGTTTGGTTGTCATAGATTTTGTTATGGTCAAAATGTGGTCGTGAAGATATTGAGAGGTAGTTGGGTGTTTTACAATTATGGGCTTGGGTGGTTGCTTTATTTTAGAGTTATTTATGGTGAGATGAATATAGTATTGATTATGTGTCTAAAATTGTATGAAAAGTAACCAATTATTGAACATAGTAACATAATTCAAGTTAATGGTTCTTAACTTTCTTCAATGTCGAGAGAACATATCACTGATTTTTCTATGTTTATACTTTGTTATATGTTGGGGATCTAGTTGTTCTTAAATGATTCAATATTAATAGTTACAAGTTATCCTTGTGTGTATGTGAAAAAAGGTTAATTTGTATGATTGACTTCTAAATACACTCATTACCTAGACCACTTACCTATATAAATGTCAAAGATGTAATTCACTACAAATTTTATTTATGTAATTAAGTCCATAGAATGATTCCATATCAAGCCCTTTTTTTGGGGGTTTTTGAGAAGTGTTGATCCTACAAGTACATGAATGATGGCTAGAAGAACTTATATTTTAAATGCGAAAGTGGTAGATCAAACTTAATGGTGGAGAAAGGGTTGTGCTAATGAAGACTAGCCAAAAAATATCAATATCGTTATTGTAATTTGTGATTTTAATATTTGACATGCAAGAATTAAGGGAGGCACTTGAAAGTAATGCTTCCATGTGTATTATAGGTTGTTAATTGTTCTGAGTTTCTAGGTTAGTTATTTTTAGTAGATCAAATATCATTTTATTGGATTTAGTTTGTGATCTATTTATATATATGTAACCATTGTTTGGTTAATAAAATAGAGTGTGATTTGTGTTTGTTTTGTACCTATGTTTTCTCTCACATTTTCTAAGTCTCGGTGCATATACGAAGAACAAATCCATAAAGCCATTATTGTTAAATGATTAAAATATTAACTTAGTTGAGGGATTAAAACATTGGAAAAGGAGACACGAGATACTCATAAATGATTGACACTTAAGCTCATGTACTCCTTAATCCTCCTCATGAACCCTATGAGCAAATTTGCAAACAATTAAACTAGAAAATTGTTAAGAGGAAGTACATGCACATTGTTGCACTTCTCCAAGCATCTCTCTAAGAAATCACTACACTGCAATGATTAAATAATAAACAACCAAGCATAACATTGACAACATTGCATAATATGCAACACTTCAATGAATAAAATTGATACAAATGTTATAGCATATAACTTGTATTTGTCTTAAATGTTTTTATAGGCTAGAGAAAGAGTATGTTTCTACTCTTTACGAGATTTTTGGAGCTAGTTGGATATGAAAGGTTCTCTCAAACAACATAATTCCTACATTAGATCTTAATATCATCACCACGCTTCCCATTATATAAGATTTTATGTAAAAGGGTAATTGGTCCCATAATTCCTGTTGAAGCCACTATCCAAAATGGAAAGTGGTCTAATTGGGGCCCTAACTCGGTTGTTTCCCTTAATGTTGATGATATCAAATCTGACCATCAACACATGAGTGGGGATGATCTCAATCATTTCTCCCATCTGCCCAAAATAAATTGAATTGACACACACAAGTTTATTATTTTTATATATTTTTGGTTTGACATATACTAGAATTCTAAAATACATACCTTCTTAATTTTTGCTATAACTCTTTTTAACCTTAACAATTTCTAAAATGGTACCATGTAAAAATAAAAAATAAAAAGTGATAATGTGAAACCTTTGTATATAGCTCTAATAAAAGGCCTTGTAATTCAAAAAATATAATACCTTGTTATTTGCAGTTATACATTTTTAATTATTTAGATACTCAAAATTAAAATTTTAAAAAAATAAATACATTATATTTTGCATGGAAAATTACAAATTATTATTTAAAAAACTCAATTTTGACATAACTGTGTGCAAATAAAATTTGTATATCTCTATATCTAATTAATCAAAGTACTTGGAATCATCCCTTCAAAATACCACTAACACTTTATAAGAATCTATAATTAACTTACCTTTAAACTATCAATAACTTACATTTACTTATTAGTGAGAAATAATATATATATTTTTAAAATTAGCATCATTTTAAATAATGTAAATTAGTTCAAAGTTATGTTTATACAATTAGTGAGGTATCATTAATGTTTTCAAGAAAACATTTACATTCACAACATTAACTTAAATTATTTTATTATATCAGCCTAAAAACACACTTACATTCACAACATGAGCCAAAAAAATAAACTTACTATACTTGCCCAAAGAAAAATATATTGTAATTTGTTTGAACTCAAATCACTTTGACTTCTATTAAATCTTCTTCTTCTTTTTCTTAACGAAGGTGGAAAAACCTATTAATTTAAGGGTCAAAACAACAGTGAGGACAATCATCTTTGGTTGCTATCCCCGAATGCCGGTTTGACTCATCACTTTTAAATAGGAAAACCATGTTGGTTGCTATCCGGTTTGACTCATCTCTTTTAAATAGGAAAACCACGCCACCTGTATTCTGTATTAACCCTGCTGGTGGTTCGTAAGGGAGTAGACTCTCAGATGCCTCTAGGTCTTGGGTAGTTAACAAGGGAGTAGACTCTCACTCCTGCCAGATGCCTCTATGTCTTGGGTCGTTAACCTAACCGTGCTAGTGGTCTGTAAGGGAGCAGTCTCTCACTCTTGCCACATGCCTCTGGGTCTTGGGTCGTTAACCTATTTCCTTACGTCCTGGGTCGTTAACCTATTTCCTTACGTCCGAGGAAGACGAGCTCTTAGCCAAAAAAATATAATTTTTTTTAATATTTTTAATAAATTTATATTAAAATAATTTTTTAAAATATAAAAATAATTTTTTAATTTTTTGGAAAATTTAATATTTATTATTTTTGACGAATGCTAAACACAGATTTAAATTTTATACGATATAAAATAGATTTTCAAACAAAAAAATAATTTTATTATTTATGAAATTTACAAAATATCTTATTAATGTTATAAAATAGATTTTTAAATAAAAAATAATTATTTACGAAATTTATAAAAAAATCTCATTAATGTGATATAATAGATTTTTCAAATAAAAAAATAATTTTATTATTTATGAAATTTATAAAAAATCTCATTACTACACCTTTTACATCTTTACAGTCATAAATAATTTTATTATTTACAAAATTTATAAAAACCTCATCACTACACGTGGCTTGCCAGCATTATCATTGTACTGAAATTAGCTAAGACATAGACCATGTTTGCAGACAGATGCTGGTTCACCATCATTATTGTTGTACTGAAATTGCTGAGGCATAAAACATCGATAGAGACAATTGCACAACAATGTGAGAAAACTAATACGCTAAAACTTCTTAGCTTAGAATTTAACATGAAAATAGGCATTGAAAACACATGCGATGACTCCGCACTGATTGAACTCCGGAACACTGCCAAACTTCTTAGCTTTTTAACTCTCGAATTTAACATGGAAATGAGCATTAAAAACACATGAAATGACTCCGCATTAAGTGAACTCCGAAACACTGCCCCAAATTACAACCCGCCCACTATCATATAGATTATGATTTCATAATGAAGTTGAAATTCTCTACGATTATTTTTATCCTGGTTTCCATTGTAGATGAAACCATTGTAGATGAAACCATTGTAAATGTGCATCTTACGAGTTCGTTTCAAACTTTTTCTCTTTAATATCTGGGACCAATTAAATATATTTATAGTATAATTTGTCTTTTTAGGTCCGATAGATCATTTTGGTCTCAGCGGACGTTAACCATCATCATCATCATTATTAGAAGTGGTATTTTGAAATTAGTATTTTTAATTAAGAAGAGTAATTTGTCAATAAATTTATACACACAAAGTAAAATTGAAATGTTTATAAATATTTGTTAAAACTATAAATTTTAATTTTGTTTTATTAAACATATAATTTTATATTTAATAATTTTAAATCCTCTTAAAATAAAAATAATGATAAAATATTTTAAATAAAAAAAAAACATAATTAAAAATAATTTTTTTAATATGTTCTGAATATATAAGTCATAAGATATTTGTTTTATGTGAAAATATTAAAAAGTATATTTTTGTATTAATAATTTACAAATTTTAATATTATAAATTTGTAGATTTTTTAGCTAAAAGATAGTTATTTAAATCTTTTAAAAGATGTTGCAATTCAACATTTCCTCTAATTTAAACAATTAAATTGACTTTTCAAGTATATCATATCACATATGTCTTGAAATCTTTCTATATTCCAAATGTCATCAAACATGTGAGTAGATAAGTTACAAAGATATTTTCCAAACATGTGATTATATAAGTTATAAAGATATTTGTTAAAATACATAATTTTATATTATAATTTGCAAACTTCAACATTCCAACTTTGGTAATCCAAAATGGCATCTTTAGCTAAAAGTAAGAGTTATCTACCAAACTTTAAAAAGATGTTCCACCACAAATTTTCCTTCTATTAAAAATAATAAATTGAATTTTTATGTATATTGTGTCACATATCTCTTACAATCTTTCTATATTTCCTCAATTATTTAAATTCATAAGTGTTACATAATTAAATATGTATTTCAAATGTCATGAAACATGCAAGCATAAAACTCATAAAGGTATTTGTTCTTAATGAAAATTATAAAAGATATATTTAATTAAACATTTCAAACATGTTGCAACACTAAGTTTACTTTAAGTAATTAAATAAATAAATAGTCTTTCTAAATATAACATGTTACATATAATCTTTCTATATTTCCTCAATTCTCCAAATTGATAAGTGATAACACCATGACTATATTTGAAACAAGGTTGACTAAAAAAGACAACAAATAAATAGTGGACAACAAAATAGATCATATATTCTTTTTGGTTGATATGATTTCTAAAACTAAGAGGCTACTTCTACATCAAAAGTGGTTGATTAATTAGTGAGCATATTGCTTACAACGTTGATCATCAATAACTATTATACAACTATTATAGCATTATTTGGTCATAATTGACCATTAATGATTGTATTGGCTAAAATATATCTAGTTTAATATGCTTGCTCTACTTAATTCAACTTTACAAAGAATTTTGCTAGGTACACATGCTTTTCGATAAGGTACTACATGTCTCATACATACTTTTCATGTAAGGTGTGTATGCATTCTATTCACCATATCCGTCGTCAATACTAGACATCTTAGCACTTCCTTAGTCACTGGGTCTTTCCTCTTAAAAAAAGATTACAAAACATAAAATGTGCATTAATTGTGTACTCCAATGTAAGAGTTATGGGTTTCTTACCATTATAGAACCTTATATTCCATTTCCAATGGACTACACCAACTTCTAATAATATAAATAAGGTTCATATGTTGGGTAAGGAACCATTAATAATTCTTATAACCTTATACTAAAACATTGATTGACATCTAAACTTTTTAATCTTATAATTACTTTTTACCTAAAAGAAAGGTATTAAACATAAACAATGCATATTACACTTATTTAATTTTAATATTATATAGATTTAGATAAATTGTCTTTCTATTATAGTCTAAAATCAAAATCTTTATATCTCATTTACAAAAATGTCCAATAAAATTATGACATTTCTCCCTCAAACATATTTTTGAGAATATAGTTACATGCCAGAAATAAAATTCAACTTTAATTAAAATAAATAAAAACTTTAAATTATTTATTTACAGTATTGTATTGACTCTAAATGATTACATATATAAACAAGTTTAAATTTTAAATATTTATGCCCAGTAATTGAATTATTAAATTAAAACCAAATGTGATATAATGTAATATTAATATTTAATTGGAATATTATAATCTTTAAAACTATTTTATTAATTATTATTAATTATATGATAAATTTATTATTATTATTAAATAACAAAAAGCATTTTAATATTATTATTTAGTTATTTAAAATTTTATTCCATTTAATAATATGTAAGCAAAATATTTATTTTATTTTTGATTTATCATATATATTTAAATAAAAGTCATTAAACATTGATTGAAGATTGCTTTCTTTAATAATTAAGTGCTATGTTCCCGAGGTTCTAGGTTTCTCTGAGTCAAATAACCAAAACATTTAAAAACATTTTTTTTTTCAAATTCCCTTTAATATATATCTATATATATATAAAAGCAGGTAACATGGCTTTGCACAAAAATGGGATGATAATTTTTGTCATTGACAAACTGTACACGAACTTCTATGACGTTGAAATTTTGTATTCCTATCTCTTTCATTGATGATGAACCAGCTATCTCGTATGAATTTTCCTCCATTTTCGGACGATATTGAGTGAATTCCAGCGATGGTTTATATCATTCATGGCATATACCAGATGATTGACGATGCGGTGGAGTGGCTGACGCGAAAACCACTCAAAGCATTAGGTAACCACATTTTTCCAGAAGTTGGATGCTTCCCTTCCATTAAAATTTCCCACTTGAACCCTGTCTGTCCATGATCCTTTTAAAACAATTGCCAATATTATATTGAGTATATCGTTATTTAAATTAGTGAATAAAATCTCAACTCAATAGCTATAACACATGTCGTAATAAAATCCTAAACGAATAGGAGGAACACTTTGAGGCGGCGTGAGGTTTCGTACGAAGCCTTTGGGCAAACGATGAGATAAATTTAACGTCCCATTTACACGTGAACCATGTTAGGTTTTGACCTTTGTATATATTCTGTGTGTTTTCAAATTATGGGTACAACAGTAATTTTGTTTTTCTGTTTAATTTTATTATTATTGAACACGAGATGGAGATCGTACTTTCTAGTCGAACATCCTTTTCATCCAATCTCCTCCTGTCACGAGTGAATTCAATTTTTTTTTCCTCCAGCTCATACCCATTGACGTTTTCATTGATTCAAGGCATTTACACCATGTTATTCTGAGTTTTTCTAGGGTTTCACAATTATTCTTCACTGTACCAAGCTTAAACGACAGACTTTCTGACATATACTATAAACTTAATATTAAAACGCATTAGAGAATAAATTTCTAGAGCTAGTCATAGTCCTCATATTTAATAGAAGTATTAAATGTGTCAAATATATGGCAATTATTAGAGAAGTTTTTAATTCGGATATCCATTTTGTAAGAAGGGTTTGTGTGGCGGTTTTAGACGCTGACTATGAAATAAATGATATAGAGTTGAGAGAGTGGATCAAATTGGTCCATTCGTATAAAGATATAATAGAAAATGGGATCGAACAGGTTCTTTTTTAAAGGATTATTAAATAAAAAAATAATTGTATTTTTATTATGAATTATATTATTTTTATAAGTAATTATTTATAATTTTTGTTATAAAGTTTTGTATAAATGTTATAAAGTTGAGTTATGATTTTAAAATTTTAAAATTAAAAAAGGTTTATTTTGTCGTATAAACACTTAAGTTTTTATAGAACAATTTAGTCTCTATCTAATTAAAACTATAATTTTAATTAAAAATTATTATTATTTAAAATATTTATTAAAATTCTTATAATCTTACTCCAATACATATATATATTAAAATGTAAATATATAGAAAAAAAATTATTCTATTATAAGTAAATTTGGCTACCTTTAGATTTTGCTTAGACACTTTTCAAACTCAATAAGCTTTAAAAAATAATGTATCACCAAAACTAAGTTTTATTAATTATAAAAAAAATACACGGTGAATTTCTAAAAATGTTAATGTTTCCCATATAAGTGAATTATTAGTTTAAATTGTATAACAATCATAGAAATCATTTTTGAAAAATAATTTTTTATTTACTCTTTGAATTAAAAGAATGATTAAATAATTTAGATTTAATTATAAAAATATTTTTTTTGATGCGGGAGCATCTAGAACATCTTCATTTGTAAATATGGAATAAAATGGGGATAGAATTTCTATACTTTTTTTTAGTTAAAATTAGGATAAAAATAAGGGAATAAAGCTTCCAGCTTTAAGTCATTGTGTAAAAAAAGAAAAATCTTGCTTTTCCTAGAAGATAAGGTCTTATCTATCCTTTATGTACATATCCATTATTATTATAAATGAATGAAGCAGAAAGCTCTCATCAGAGAGGGAGGAGCGTGCCAAGAGTATTATGATCATACATTTCCTCTCAGCGTTCCCATGAACAAGCGATTTACTGTTGAGATCTATGTGTGTATTCAATAAGTTATTTTACTGTGTATTAAGTTGTTGAATGGTTATTTGTCTAAGGCTGTGTCTGAATTAATATGGATGGGACTGTAGTCGATGTAGTGATTTGGAAATGGCGCAGCATTTAACATGCATGTAGTTATCTGCATGTGATACACAATTATCTGTTTATATAATTAAGGTAGTTTGGCAACAGTGGTGTTATAGGGTCGAACCCGGTGCAATTTCCAGTTAGAGAATTTATGCGTGGAGGATTCCATTGTTCCTTTGGTCAAATATATAGTCATATGTGTGGCTGGAGTCAATATAACGCATGCATCCAATAATTTGATAATAAGAAAAACTTCTCTGAGGCGAATAAAAGGCTGTGTATGGCGTAGAGCATAACAGTTTGACTGCATAGAAATCGCTGGGCCCTTGTTTATATGGACAACGAACAAATTAATGAATTAATTTGAGGTGAGTTTATAATATTCGCGTGAATTTTTAAAACCCCGAACTGTTTTGATTGAACGCCAAAGCTATGCGTAATAAATTGTGTGGACAGCGTGTTGTGTGGAGGGCGGAACAAAATGCATTGAATTCTTTATAGTGTGTGAACAGTGCTGGTTAGAGATAGGATATGCGTATGGTTGCGCGAAGATCGAAGTTGTGAAGTCGCCAATCAGTGGTAAACTGCTAATAGTCCGAGCATTCCTCAGCTTCCCTCAAACAGAACTGTTTAATTGTTTAAAGTCTAACTGCGTGGAGAAGATCCGCTGGCAGAGCGATTCTTGTTCATTCAACTAACAGTTAATATATTTGCCTGTACGCGTGGAGAAGGTTCCCAAGACATGATGAATGCAGGCACATGCTTTTATGTGCATGAGTGAGAGAGAAAGAATCCTGGGTTATTGCAAGCTCACCCTGCATCAAGTGGTATCAGCTTGCATCAAGTGGTATCAGAGCAGGGAAAGTTTCCTGTGGAGAAAAGGATTCCGGAGTAGCGGAAGTTGGTATTAGAGCTGGAATAACTCTGTTTGACGATTCAAGTTTTTTTAGTTAAATTAATTGCATGGGGTGGATAAATGAATGCAGGAAGGTTTGTTGAACTGAAATGTATTTTTGAATGTGGGATGAATGATGAAGATCAGATTTTAAATCTGATATGCAGCATACACAGTTGCAAGTGAACAGGATGGCAGACAAGATCCTGCAAGATCTTAAAGGTGAGATGATTTTTTTGATTTGAAATTTATGAATTGAAGTTTATGGTTGCAGAGGAGTGGCAGTGAACCTGAAGAATCCAATAAGGAATTGGATAGAGAGGACAACCGAAGTGTTCTCAGGAGAGAGTGGGAGATTGCAAAAGCCTAGAAGGAGCAAAGGTGTTGCTCAGGAAGAGGTTCGAGACGGAGGACCCGTGCTTACCAAAAGACTAAATAAGGAGAGCTTAGTGAGGTAACATTGCAGCCAGGAGGACTAGCTGTTGCAGAGGCTTGTTGCAAAGGAGCTCATGAAGAAAGAAGAGAAGAAGATGACTACTAATAGTCATAGCAGAGGTTCAGGAAAAAAGCCACAGTAGAGGACATAAGAAAGAGGATGCCAAGATAAATGACAAGAAAATGAGTCAAGAGGAAGTTGAAATGGAACAAGGAGAATTTCTGAGAGATGGTGAAGATGAAGACTTGAAGACTGAAACTTCAAGTAAGGACGAGGGGTCACATGGTTTTAAATCTGACAATTTGTGTATGTTTGCAGGTGAAAGACAATTGGTTGATATTGTCATGAAGAAGGAATCTAATCAGGATGTTTATGCAGAGAAAGAAGGACCAACTGAACATTTCCCACGATTTGTTGAAGGTATAAAAGGTTATGTGAAGTTTCCAAGATCTACTCCTAATGAAGTTGTTGAATTGTATAGAAAACTAGATCTCCAGAGAAGGGAGTTGGAGAGACAGAGGGCTTATACGCTGAAATATTTGCTGGAGACATCTGAACCAGAGGAAAAAGTTGCAGATGAAATTGCAGATGATGAGCCAAAGCATGTTGCAGAGGGACAGGAAGTTTGGGAGGTAGCAACATCTATGGTGACAGCGGCAACAACATCCATAATAACATCTGAGACAACATTGATAGCTGCAGAAGAGGCACTGATGCCTTATGATTTTTATTCTAATAATTGTTTTGTGGATACAGGGCTAAATGAAGATGCTCGGAAAAATATATTGGACAGAGAAATTGATTTGATGAAGCAGATGATGGTGAAAGAATCCCGAAAGAGACTAGCAGCAATGAAACAAAAGAAGACAGCAAAAGATTGTGAAAGTGCAGCTAGTGGAGCGATGCAACATAAGGTGTGGAGACCTGGAGAAAAACAACAGACAAAAGCAACGGCAAATGGAAAATTGCAGCACAAGGTGTGGGATCCAGGCATACACAGATCCGAACACATGATCAGGAGATCATGATTAATTTTAAGATTGGGTGTATGATGCGGGAGCATCTAGAACATCTTCATTTGTAAATATGGAATAAAATGGGGATAGAATTTCTATGCTTATTTTAGTTAAAATTAGGATAAAAATTAGGGAATAAAGCTTCCAGCTTTAAGTCATTGTGTAAAAAAATAAAAATCTTGCTTTTCCTAGGAGATAAGGTCTTACCTATCCTTTATGTACATATCCATTATTATTATAAATGAATGAAGCAGCGAAAGCTCTCATCAGAGAGGGAGGAGCGTGCCAAGAGTATTATGATCATACATTTCCTCTCAGCGTTCCCATGAACAAGCGATTTCCTGTTGAGATCTATGTGTGTATTCAATAAACTATTTTACTGTGTATTAAGTTGTTGAATGGTTATTTGTCTAAAGCTGTGTCTGAATTAATATGGATGGGACTGTAAGTCGATGTAGTGATTTGGAAATGCCACAAAATTTAACATGCATGTAGTTATTTGCATGTGATACACAATTATCTGTGTATATAACTAAGGTAGTTTGGCAACAATGATGTTATAGGGTCGAACCCGGTGCAATTTTCAGTTAGAGAATTTATGCGTGGTGGATTCCATTGTTCCTTTGGTCGAATATAGAGTCATATGTGTGGCTGGAGTGACTATAACGCATGCATCCAATAATTTGATAATAAAAAAAACTTCTCTAAGGCGAATAAAAGGCTGTGTATGGCGTAGACCATAACAGTTTGACTGCATAGAAATCGCTGGACCCTTGTTTATATGGACAGCGAACAAATTAATGAATTAATTTGAGGTGAGTTTATAACAGTCGCGTGAATTTTTAAAACCCCGAACTGTTTTGATTGAACGCCGAAGCTATGCGTTACAAATTGTGTGGACAGCGTGTTGTGTGGAGGGCAGAACAAAATGCATTGAATTCTTTATAGTGTGTGAACAGCGCTGGTTAGAGACAGGATATGCGCATGGTTGCGCGGAGATTGAAGTTCTGAAGTCGCCAATCAGTGGTAAACTGCTAATAGTCCGAGCATTCCTCGACTTCCCTCAAACAGAACTGTTTAATTGTTTAAAGTCTAACTGCGTGGAGAAGATCCGCTGGCAGAGCGATTCTTGTTCATTCAACTGACAGTCAATATATTTGCGTGTACGCGTGGAGAAGGTTGCCAAGACATGATGAATGCAGGCACATACTTTTATGTGCATGAGTGAGAGAGAAAGAATCCTGGGTTATTACAGGCTGACCCTGCATCAAGTGGTATCAGCATGCATCATTTTTCCATCTTTTTACATAAAAAGATCATATTAAATTCCAATTCTATTTAGTAAATTATTTATTATTTTAGTTAGTAATTTTTTTCCCAATTATTTCAACCATAAGACATATGTGCTCCATAACTATTGCTATAAAGAAAATGAGATTATAAAGAAAATAAAATTAAAAAATATTATTTATGTGGAAAACAACTATTACCATAAAGGAATAGGATTTAAAACAATTCACTTCATTAAAAGATTATACAATTTAAGCTCAATTATATTGGGCTTTCTAGTAGTAATCAACCAATTATTTTATTATTTTTATCCAATTTTAAGGTCACTGTGGACACCAAATTGCTATATGAGACCCCATGTTTTTGAGACATGGAACCCACCTTGGGCTTGATTGTTAAGTTTACAAAAGCATACACTCTACCCCTCTCGTTTTAAACTTGACCTTATAAAACGAAACACATCCTCTAAACAATTAATTTATATATAGTTATGCTGCTTATTTAGATAATAATTAATCTGAAATCTTTAAACATAGTGTTTTTTATTTATATTTAATGAATATTTAAAAAATAATTTAACTTATATTTATATTTCATATTTTTTAAATTCGAAAATAAAAATATAGAAAAATTATAATTTTATATTATTTAAAAAACATGTATAAATTAATTAAGAAGTTAAAAAATATTATAACAATCCAATTTTATAACTCAAACTCATAATATAAATTTATGAAATTTCAAATATTCAAGTATAAATAAAATTCTAGAAACATAATACCAAATCCATGTTTTTATAACCTATGTTGCATTCCCTTTGAAGTTTAAGATGAAGAGAATTTATTAACCGCACATTTATTGAAAATGTTTCTTGTTTATATATTGAATCATAAGAAAGTTAATATGATGGGTTTGATGGTGTTGGAATAAAAACGTATTTTTAATTTATTATGATGTGTTTGGTGTTGATGGAATAAAAAATATTTTTAATTTATCTTATTCATTTTTTAATATATTTTATGGAATTTGGATATATATGGATGGGATGAGTGAGTTGTTATTGTAATGTGAAATGTTTATTTATTGGTTTTTGGATATTAATTATTATTATTTTATTTATTATTTTTATTGTTTTAAATATAACTTGTTATATAATATATTTTTTAATTTTTTAATTTTATAATTTTAATTATCTAGAAGAGTAAATACATATTGAGTTGTTCTTCTTGTTTTAAACGCCTTAAAGAAGAAAATAAACCATAACCTAATGGATTTTATTTTTTGATTTTAAACTTTAGAGATAATAACATTTAGATTTTAAATAATAGAGATTTAATTATTTTTGACATTCATTAAATATTTTTAATTATTTATTCTTAATCCTTACAAATAATGAGATTTATAAATGGAATTTAGATTTTTATATATTGGAAATTTAAATGGGTTTTTCGATATTGATAAATATTTTGCGTTAAACATTGTAGATAATAACTTTTCTATATTATTGAAAATTAATTTTAAATAATGATTATGTTATAGTTTGAAATGAATTATAAAAATATGTCTTTTTGTATAATTTAAAATAAATTATATATATTTTATAATTAATAAATTAAAATTGCATCTAAAAATTATTATTATTCTACCTTACGCAATTCTTATGTTATATAAAAAAATTGTGTTATAAAATTAATTTAATCTTAGTTATCTTAAAATTATATAGCTTACTTTTGATTTCTGGGTGAATTTCAAAGTATATTATTATTATTGGTGACATATTTATTTTAATTAATAATATCAAATAAGGGAAAAAATGGGAAGGAAAATGGCTTTGGAAAAAATGGGAAGGAAAATTTTGTGATGGACAAACTGTAAGGAACTTCTGTCATTGAATTTTTGTAATCCGTCTCCTGCTTTTATGATGAACCAACTAAGAAACTTATATGTCATTGAATTTTCGTATTCAATCTATTTCATTGACGATGAACCACTATATCTATATGAATTCTGTGGATGGAATGATTATATTTCTCTTTAGCAATCCACAATATTAAATTGAATACACCGTCGATTAAATTGGATCAATGGTATATAGCCAGTAATTTGATCGCACAAAAGCTTAATCAGAATCGTACCTCTAAAATTCTTTTGTAAATCAGTTTTTAATGGTTTTTCATTTCCAGAATGGTATCATTTTTAAAATTTTAAAAAGGTTGGTTGATCAGAAATTTTAAGGTCAACAAAAATGTGGAAATATCTTAAAAGGGTTTGTGCATTACAATATATAATAATTTGTGGCCAACATATAATATACTTTATAAAAACGAGAGCATATATTTCAAGTGAAGATAATTTTTTTTTTTTTAAATAGTGGCTTCTTACCCAATTTTAAAGTCAATATAAATATATTTTATAAGATTGCAAAATATAGGTTAAGTGAACATAAATGTTGATGATATCAATTTTCTAATTATAATAATATTTTTTCGTAGCCGTAAGTAGATTGGATATTATAATTATAATATTAACTATTACAACCCAAAATAAGAGCCATATAGTAGTGAGTAGTTATGGCTTAATTTAAATATAATTTAATTAAATTAAAAATAATAAAAACAAAAATAAGATAATTAAATAAAATATTATATTGTTTAATGTCATCCAAAAATATTATATATGTGGTGTTTTATTTTTTATTAATATGTATAATTTTTTATAATTAATTTTATTAAAATATTTTTTTAATATAATAATAAGTTACCTTAAATTGAAAATATGGAGAAAAAACTATAAGTCATGTAAATGTAAATAATAGAGAAAAAAGAAATTGGAAAGTTAAATAAAAAGGAAATAAAATCAAAAATGAAAAATTAATAAGAAATGGAAGTTATGAAACAACCATAATAAGACCTCAACCATTCCCCTTACAAATAAATAAATTTAAATAAAAGTAAAAATAACAAAAATTGAATTCCCAATATTAAACTATGAATAAGCTAAATAAATTTTTGGTCAAAGACAAACTATATACATTAAAAATACAGTGTAATACCATGCTTGCTGCAGGTATAATAAATAGAAAATGTATCAAATGGATTTTAAGTTTACATTTTTTTAAAAGGTTTCTAAAGAAGAATTTTATGTGAAACAACTCATGCAAAAGAAAATAAAGTTTAGAGGTTAAATACAGTATTATATGGTCTACCGAAAATACTCTTAAGTATGATACAATATGACTGACGAATATTTGAATAATAAATAATGAGTGGAAGTGAGTCAACCCTATATAGAAAAGAAATTAAGAAGGTAAAAGTTTGATACTTTGTTTATACCTTATGATTTGATTTTCACCGTAGAAATTTCAATAAATGATTTTAAGAAAACCACTAAAAGGGAGTTTGGGATCAATGATTAGGGTTGTTCAAATATTTTCTTGGTATTGAAAGAAGTCAATATGGAGATGCTATTTCTAGTTTTATATATATGGAGATGCTATTTCTAGTTTTATATATTGAAAAGGTTTAAGTTAGTGAATTGTAAACCAACTATAATATCAATTGAAATTGGTACACAATTCATTAAGAAGAATCAAGGGTAAAGTGTTATGTGATTTTGTATAAAAAATTAGTTGGAAGTATTTTAAATATGTAATAAATGTTTACTGTAAGTTCAATTTCTAGATTTATGGAGTTTTTTTTTCTGAATTTATGGAGTCTAGTAAGTGGAAATCTAAAAAATGATCTTACACTATATTTTACATTGTGGTATACATATCAATTTTAGATTTTAGGTTGAGTGGATATACAAACAATGATTTAGTAGGATAGGAACAACACATCAATTTTATATTTTAGGTTGAGTGGATATACAAACAATGATTTAGCATAATAGGAACAACACATTAATTTTAGGTTTTATGTTGAGTGGATACACAAACAAGGATTTAGCATGATAGGAACAACACATCAATTTTAGGTTTTAGGTTGAGTGGATATACAAAAAATGATTTAGCATGATAGGAACAACACATTAATTTTATATTTTAGGTTGAGTAGATATAAAAACAATGATTTAGCATGATAGGAACAACACATCTGTTATGTGTTCAATTTTGGATACAATGCATAAGACCACCGCAACTTTATCATTTGCTAAGGGTGCAAATTGTGTGGATGGGAAAAATTTTAAATAAATTGTTGCATGAATAACTCACAGGTCATATGACAAAAAATATGTCATTTATTAAGAAACCATATTCATATTTGTAACAAAAAGAATAAGCATATTACGAAAAATAACTAACTCATATTTTCTATGAGAATCAAAGGTCTTTCATTGTGTTATTAAGAAATCATATTTTCTAAAAAAAAAAATAGTATATTAATACAAGTTATCATCTAATCCATCCAAGAATTAGCAAACAATAATTAAATTTGTACATAGGTATGCACATCATAAGATTAGTTTATAAATATGTTTAAAAAATATTAGTTTACAAATATGTTTACAAAAATCTTAGTAAGGGAGATTTTTTAAATTTACATAAAAAATATAGGCGATGTGTATGATGTAACTACGTTTCACTAGTGTAGAAATTGTGATTGTAACCAGACTCACACTTTTAATGTAACAACAAAATTTTGTTTTACTAATTATTTCACTAATAAAGTGTAACCACCCTTTTGAGCTAACAACCCTTTTGAGGTAACCTTTTTTCTTTAGTTTTCTTAATTATTTCACTAGTAGCTAAAATCTGGAAGAGCTACCGCCTTGTTGAATTCCGAAAAAGCAAAGCCACCACATAATTTATTTAATATCTTTTTTAGTTTATTTAATATCTTTTTTGCCCCTTTGAGATTCA
Source organism: Pinus taeda (assembly GCA_000404065.3). Taxonomy (NCBI): domain Eukaryota; kingdom Viridiplantae; phylum Streptophyta; class Pinopsida; order Pinales; family Pinaceae; genus Pinus; species Pinus taeda. The sequence goes on along the minus strand of APFE031240786.1, from coordinate 78,192 downwards.
AAGAATCGTCACCCAATGGGATTTTTTTTTTTCAATATAATTAACCAAGTGACAATCATGCATAAATATATAATTTGATTGTTTAGTATGACTATGAATATAATAGAAGGAATAATAGAGTAGTGGAATAAAACCAAAGTATTTTCATGTACAAATATGTAGTTTGAAGCTTTAACGAGTATGAATATAACAGAAGGAAGAATATGGTGGAATAAAATCAAAGTATTTTTGTTCTACATTGTTGTAGCATGTGATTTTTTTGAGTTGTAGCTTATTATTATTCTATTGTAGATTGTTGTTAGTCTATTAGTTGTAACGTATACTTGTTGTTACTCTTTTGTAGCTCTGGTTGGTATGAACAAAGTATTATATTGGTAGAAGTTAAATAAAATGTTGAAATCTTGTATTTTATATGCTATAACTTTCTTGAAACCTTCAATTTTGTTTGCATATTCAAAATATACTTGTGAGATAGAAATTGTACCTGCTTATTCTGTTGTACCCTCAACCTTTCATTTGTTGTGTCCAAGGATATTTTTAAATTTTTATTACAACTCCTTTGGGCACCAATTCACTTGATCAATCTGACTGTCTAAATTCTTAACCGAATACGATGACCATTTCCATATATATAAAGCCTTTCATTCTGTGGAAAGAAAAAATCATTATCATCTCATTTTTTTGGTCTAGAAAATAGCAGATCATTATCGTCTCACCTTTTTTTGTTGTAGAAAACAACATTTTGTAGTGTGAAACACTTTGTGTTTCACCAACTCTGCATGTCTATCCGCCAGTGAGAGTGAATTTTTATTAACAGATATGGTCGCAATTAAACGATGCTGCATTAACGTCCAATGTACAATAATGATTTGCACTTACCGTACTGGTTGAAGCATTTGTGTTACCAACCAGAAGTCATTGCATCTGTTCTACGTTCTAATAATCAACATTCATGATGGTGGTGAAAGATGGCTTTAGGTTGACTCATGTGTACAACACCACATTTTCTTGCACATGACACCTTTTATAGTTAGGGTGGAGTGACTATATGAGTATAGATTTAAGACCTCTGTAGTTTATTTTTTTGACATAGTTACTTGAGAATCCATTGTAAATTTTTGAAATATTATTAATATTAGATTGTAATTTTAAAATGAGATTTTTTATAATTTAAAATTCTAAAATCTATTGTCTATTTAATAATAAAAAAACCTAAAAATAATATAAGTTCATTAAATTTACAAATATTTTTTATACCTATTAAACTATAAATAATAAAAGTTTCTTTTCAAAATTTTTAAAATTACAATATTTTATACATATTGAACTATAAAATAATAAAGTTTCTTTTTAAATTAAAAATATTTTTATACATATTTAGTAAAATAAGATTATTCTTTTTCAATACAAACTCAATATCTTGCTCTTTAATTTATTTATTTTTCATGACAATAAACCATACCTGGAGGAGCTCTGAGGCATACATTTAATACCCCAAGAATCAGGTAATTACACCAGGAATTAATAAAAATATTATTGCTACGTTATATAATTCATCATTCAAGAATTATTTCCAAAAATAATTCACTTTCAGTTAGGTTTCCTTGCTCACAGTTGAGTCCTTTTGGAGGCTTGATTTTCATTTCTTGGAAAGCAGGTATGGAGTGATGATTCGGCAGTGGAGACATTAATGATGGATTCGTGATATATATAATTGGCCACAGTGACAGTGAGCCATTTTGCTGAAGTTTGTGTTAAGAGAAAAAGCAGGTTGAAAAGATAAGTAACCAAGTTCGTTTATTTATTTTTTTAATTCCTAGAAGAAAAAGAGATAAGTAACCAAGTTCTTTTCTCGAAATATTTAGTTTTTTAATTCTTAGAAGGAAAAAGTGTTTTTAGTTTGTCTCGAAAGAATGTGTATGAACAAAATAATAGGTACTATGTTAGTATTCGAGAAAATAATTTGCTTACGATTGAGATTAATAGATTTAAATCTATTATCTTAGATTTTTCGACTAATACATATATATATATATATATTATTATAGAATTATTTAGAAAAATTTGCACATGCATGATATATATATATATATATATATATTACACTAATTTTTGAAAAAAATATTGATATACATTCATAAGATTATTATATTATTTTGCATGAAGATATTTGCATGAAGAAAAGAATAGAATTGTCTTAATTTTTTGAAAAGGAAAAGTATAAGTTTACATGCAAGAAAAATAACTACTATGTATTTGCGTTTTGAAAATAATACATGAACCATGTATACAACAAGATTAAGAATCCATGAAAAATAAATGTATTTTGCGAAAAGACAAAAAGATAAGTTGTATCATTTAAAATTATTGGAGGTATTTGCATGATGCCTATACATTAGATTTCTAAAGAAAAACATTAGACTCTTAAAGAGAATGCATGCTTATGTGCATAAGAATAATATCTATTATATTTGATTTTCCATGCACAAGAAGAAATAAATTAGTTATTGAAAATGAAATATTTGCATGATGCTTATACATTAGATTTCTAAAGAAAAACATTAGACTCTTAAAGAGAATGCATGCTTATGTGCATAAGAATAATATCTATTATATTTGATTTTCCATGCACAAGAAGAAATAAATTAGTTATTGAAAATGAAATATTTGTTCTTTCGAGCATGAAAAAGATAGTTAATGGGTTAGTGTTCTTGCAAAGAATATGTGTATATGTATGAAAAAAAGTATGGTTGTTGTGTTTCTTGAGAAAAAAGTATGATAGTAAATGGGTTAGTGTTCTTGCAAACAATATGTGTATATGTATGAACAAAATTATGGTTGTTGTGTTTCTTGAGAAAAAAATATGTTTTTTGATGGCGAGATTTAGTTAGCTCCCCATGGAAACAAAAACATGTGTTTGCATTTTTAAACTATACTAAAATTATTGGAAAGCTTCCAATATTCTTGTGTCCATGAGCCTAGATTAAATATATCTATTTTCTTGAAAAGATTTCTTGTGAATTTCTTGGAAAGCTTTCATGACTTTTGTGTACAAGAGAATTAAAGTATCTAAGTCATTTTTCTTGTAAAAGGTTACATGTGAACCTTGCATAGCCAAACAGTAACTATTTTGATAGATCTTTAGAAAAAGAAACATGTATTTTCGTACTCAAAGATTAGTTGATTGTGGTAAATTTCTTTATACATATAAAACTATAACTACCGTGAAAAAGAATAAGAGTCTTTATGCATAGAGACATTAATTGTTATGTTAACTTCATTTTGAAAAATAAGTATGTATTTGTTTACATGAAAGGAATAACTAATGATGGTAGAATTCTAGAGAAAGAAATATTTGTTGCATACATTAAAGAAGGGCTATTATTATAAGATCTTGCATGCACAAAGAATAGTCACTATGTTATAAATATATGTCCTTTCCATGGATAGAAGAATTATTGAGCTATATTTCTTTAGAAAAATTATATGTGATTATTTTTTATGCTATCATAACTATTATGTTAGTTTCTTTTGGAATAAGATAATGTATATGCATGAAAGATTTGTGTTAGATTTATTTCAGAAAGAATATACATTTGTATGCGGGAAATCATAGCATGTTGTCTTAGACTACATTGGAAAAATTCTTCTGAGAAAGAAAATGAATTTACATGCACAAAAATCATAGTAATGTGGTGGTTTAATGTTTGGGAAAAAAGGCATGTATCTCTATGCTTTATTGGATCAGTTTTCTAGAAAAGGAGGCATGTTTTTGCATGCCCTATTGTGTTATATTTCCTTCAGCATGAAAGATGTATTTTCATGCTTTATTGTGTTAAGCTTTCTTTTGGGAATCTTTTGAAAGTATATGAATTACATGCATAAGAACAATATCTGTGGTGTTAGCATTCATTACATATTTGCATGCACTAAAAGTAATAACTGGAAGGCTAGTTCTTTTGATAAGTTTATGTAATTCACATGCATGAAGATCATAATTGTTGTGTTAGTTTCCTTTAAAGGAATGTTTGGAAAGTTGTAATTATTTGTCTTACAAGAATGTGTTCTTGTACAAGGGGAATAATATTTAATGTGGTATTTATTTATAGACATTCGTCGAGGATTATATGCTTATAATTAGTGCATATGTTGTGTTCTTACAAGAAACATGTCGCGATATATTTTTGTACATTTCATAAACGTACATGAATAGATAGTGAAGAATCACTACTATAGGTTTATTAATTGGTTTGATTAATACTTGATCTAATCATGATATCAACGGTTGTTGACAATAGCAGTTGCATGTGAAAGTTGTGACATATGGAAAAATGGATTATGTTTATCATTATGACAGGAAATAAGTTAGTGGTCTATGAACATTGAAGGAAAGTTAGCTCCGGGATAATCCATTGATGGAAAGAACTAGGCCCTGAGACACCATGCTCAAGGGTTTGTGGGTAAATGATGTCATGATGATTGCAATAGCTTATAACGAGTTATGTTGTTTTTGATGTGATATTATTTGTAATATTTTATGAAAATGGTGTAGCCATTGAGTGAGGGGTGAACAACCTCATGAGAATTTAATAATAAAACTAAACATTTTCTGGTTTTCACCATATGAGGTTTCCATGGTATATCGATGTCTAATGATGTAGTTTCTTGTTGTGCCATTTTTGTGACATTGATTCCTTGCATTATGTTATTTTTGTATTATCAAGAATGTGATTACCTAACTTAGTTTAAAAAACTTATGGAATTTTTGTAAGGGTACATCATAAAGTTTATGTTAATATGCTACAATAATAGTTGTTATATTACGTCCCTATACTACTAGTGTAACTCCTTATTGATATTGGTGCAACCCCCTTATTATATTGTTGTGCACATGTAGTCCCCATATTGTTATTATTATACCCCATAGAAGCCCACTATTGTTATTTTTGTGCCCTTACATTATTATTGTTATACCGGCTCTGATTATATTAAGACCCCTTAGACTGCTATATATAGAGAGAGAGTCTTGTCTTTTGTATCATCCAATATTTGTTCATTTTTTGTAATGTAAAGGAGGTTTCCCCTCGAAGAGGCTAAATTTTAAGTCGCTGATGTATCTTTTCTATGTTTTTGTGAGATGGTTTCATAACATTTAGTATCATAGCTTTAGATTCTAGGGTTTCACTGTTCCAAATAGGCCATTGTGGAATTTTTGCTGTAACGGTTTCTCTACAACATTTGACAAGCTAAAAAAAAACCTATTTCAGCCAAAATCGTTGTGAACCTCGGGTCCGAATTTCAGATCTCGTCTCACTATATTTTCAGAGATATAATCTAGAATTCCATCTCAAACACGTCATCATGGAATTTCTGCTATAATGTTCTTTCAACGAGGGCTTAAACTCTGAAATTAAAATCCATTTGATCTTGAATCTTGGTGAAGCTCGGGCCCAAATTTTAGATCACGTTTCACTATATTTGCGGATATATGATCCAAGACATTTACGGTTTTTGTAAACTCCCAAATTACATTCCAAACATGTGACCTTGGGAAAATTGTCATAACCTTCTCTTTGAGCATCAGATTGAAATTTCATAAGAAGTTAAAGAAATACGATAGACTGTACTCCTTTTTTTTCCAGCTCCAAAGGTCGAAAACATGACACATGGCAAGTCATACAAGTTCGATCTACTGAAATCGTCTATAAGTAAGCCATTGTAGGAGATTTGGCATAACTCTTTATTGAAGAATCCAATTTGATCAGACTGGTGGAGTTAGAAAGAGGACTCAGAAGGCTACCATTACCCAAAATTTCAAAACTTGAAGATCTGAAATTACAAAGTTATAGTTGTTTAAATATTGAGATCCTAAAAGAAAGAAAAATAATGACTCGAATCAAGAAAATAGAAACACCTAGTAAGAAAATTTGGATGATATGGAAGAATATTGGAGGAAAGGCATGAAAACTTTGAACAAAGACATGGAAGATTTGATGGAAGGTGGGACAAATTTGCTACAAGAAAGGCCTCCTAATGACGAAAAGGTAGTAGAGGAAACTTATGATGAGAAAAAAATAAATGTTAATGATGATTTCATGAAATCTAACATTGGATTGAAGACCCACCATATTCTAAAGATCCATATGAGGATGTTTGATGGCAAGGATCCCATAACATGGATACTATAGATGAAGAAATATTTTGGTCTACATGATGTGCAGCTGTTACAAAAGGTATGTATTGCATCTTTATATTTAGAACCAAATCAATTTTTTTTGGTATAAATGGTATTTTGTTCCTAAATCACTTGTCACTTGGTCAATTTTCATGGAGGAAATGATACCACATTATGAGGATACAAAGAGAAAAACCTTCTTTAGCCAATTGATAAATCTCAAACAAAAGGGTTCAATGGTAGAGCACATTGAGGACTCCCAAAAATTGAATATAAGGGTAAATGATATTCTAGAGAAGTTGAGGATTGATGTCTTCATAGGGAATTTAAATGATAACATTCAACATGAGGTTCATCTCTGGGAAAATGATTCATTGGAGAAGACATTCAGGCTTGAAAGAAAAATTCAAAGCAAAATATGGCAACAAGAAAGCCTACCACTGACAATTATAAAGATGGAAGTGTTGTTTCTCCTAGCCTTGCACAACGTACAAGGTTGACACCACAAAAATTGGAAGAAAAAGGAGAAAATAGCCTTTGTTATAGTTGTGATGGAAAATACACTAAAGGTCATAAGTGTGCTGAGAAGAAATTACTTTACATTGATTTTGAAGAGGAGGAAGAAAAGGATAAAGAAACATCAAAAGAAGAGGAGATACACTAGGAACCAACCCTAGAGAAAGAAGAAATGAGTCCAACCATATCTTGTAATGCATTAGCAAGAATTACCACTCCTCAAACTCTCAAGATAGAATGAAATATCAAGAATTAAAAATGATAACCTCACTTTCACAGAGAATCGAATGAAACAACATGCAGATCAACATCACAACAAAACAAGTTTTGATATAGGCGAATGGGTATTTTTACGAATACAACCATAGAAACAAATGTCCCTCAAGAAAGCTAAGAAGGATAATAAATTATCACCAAAGTACTATGGTCCTTACAAGGTGCTGCAAAAGATTGGCACTATGGCATACAAATTAGAGTTTCCTGAATCTTCTTGAGTGCCCCTGGTTTTCCATGTTTCATGCTTAAAGAAGGTTATAGGTGAAAATATCCCCGTTCAAATTATGTAAATTACTATTTCATTACTAAATATACTCTATGTCGTTACTAAAGATACTCTATGTAGTGATGAAGATTCTATCTAATAGGTAATGATGAATTTGGAAAAGTAATTCGGAAATTTACCTATTAATTTGAATAGCCACCCGTTGGTAAATTTTGTAAAAAGATTCTACCGTCATGCATTTTAATGCAAGGTTACCAGGGGATGTTACAAGCGGTATAAGAGCAAAAAATTGTAGCACTAACGCCTTTTGGGAATCATTAAGTGGAAAATAAGTAGTGGTATGAAGCTAGTGGGCATCAACTCACTTATGATTCTAACATACTACATAATGATATATGTAGTAGACTAATTTTGGCATGAAATGCATGATGCACGTTTATAATTGCATTGAAGAGTAGCAAGTAATAAAGTCGAAAAAATTGCCCACTGGGTTTTGGATTGACGGTGAATGGGTGCACTGTTAAGGCACTCCTTGCGATAGGTCACCGGTTCAAATCCCCCGTGGGTACTTAGGTTAGTCTTAACGTAGAAAAAAAAAATAAAGTCGAAAAAATAAAAAAAAAATCTATTGAGCCTATGAACAATCCGAAGCACTCACTAGTGAAAATAAAAATTGACTACCAACCTTTGCATATGTGATAGGATTAGTGCTATAGTTATTGAACATGAATAAAGTTACAATGCACTAATTGTACAAGGATGAATGCATGTATGTGATAACGAATGAATAATAAGATGGGGAATTTACTTTGAAGAGGACAATAAAGTGGTTGAAAAGTACATTGAAGAACCCATTTAGATGTTAAAAATAAATAATGAGTTGAACAGTGAGACTTGATTGTAATAACTAGTTGTTGATTGAGACTTTTCATGGCTACATTAAGATGGTTGACAGTATTTTTAAGTTAGTGTTTCATAACTAAGTGTTAAAACTTTTTTTAATTTAGTGTTTCATAACTAAGTATTAAAACTTATATGCATGAATTGGTTTTGATTAAAAATTATTACAAGTTGTAAACAAGTGGTTTATGAAAAGTAAAAATATCAATACCTTTCTACATGTTGAATTATTGAGAACATTGATGGATGAAAAATACATTCTAATATATTGATAAAATGTCTTATGTATACCAATATTTTGTAGAATGCATGCTTTTATTAAAAACAATTATGACTAACGTTGTTGATGGAATTCAGCAGGGGTAGCTTAATGGAAACATGAGAACCTATGAAGACAAAATGATGCATATGATTCGTTATGACAATTATGGTGGGTAAGAGTATTAAAAGATAATTTCACATACAATACAATTGAGGATAATTATCAAAGGATATGAGGATGTAGGTTGATGGTGGTTACCTAGCTAGAGGGGTTGAGGTTGATTTCCTATCCGAATTTTCTCTCCCTAGAGATAAATGTTCTTAGTAAGGGAAAAGAGGTTTCCAAGATGGAGAAGAGGGTAAATATCCGGATGCAATTTATTATATTTGGAAGCCTCTTGAAGGAGACCCAAAATGTCTCATACATGTGGCACTGTCAGAGGAATATGCATGAAATTGTCAAGAAGAATCCTGAATTGGACTCTCTATGGTCATTGGAATTCTTGAGTTGGTTGGCGAGTGAAACTCTAGAATGGACATGGTATGGTCTCTATCAGAGAATTATGTGCATGTGAAAATGGCTTCATTTGGCTATGGGAATCAGTTCCCACTTGTTGGGAGGAAAATTATTTTTCCATTGTCATTCTCATCATAGAAAACATTAACTAATCAATTATGTGTCGTGTTAAAAATGAATTTTATATACAATTGAGTATGAATTTTATTCGCATATTGACAGGAAATGAGCCTAGTGTTTGGAAAGGAATTAATGGAAATGTAAATTCTTTTATTATATTACAAATCTTGTGAATTTTTTTAGTGGGGATGAGATAATTTACAATTGATACAATTAATGATCATTTTGATGATTAGAGAGCTAGGATCTCTTTGAGTAGTTTTAGAAGTACTATGTGGATGTATTTAGTGGCAGCTAAGACAATGTGCATGTGGTGCAGTGATTTATCGTTTTGATAATTATAGGGTTGGTGCTCTCTGAGTACTTGTGGAAATATTGTGGTAAAAATATCACTTGACATTGCATAGTTGATTGGTAGTTAAATGTATTTCATTTGATTGAAAATGTTGTGACTGACTTGATTATGTTGGATTTGTTATTCATACATTACACAATGCTTTCGATGTAACGTTGATGTGTTATCAAATTAGTATTAATGTGCCTCTGTAAAAGTGACCATGCCTTCCTAGAGTAATTGGTAAGTAATGATAAGTTCGTATAGGGATTCTATTTCATTTTTATGAATTTGATTAATGGTTAAGTGATGGAAAGTAGAACTTTCATATTTTTGTAGTTGTACTGCTTATGCATATTGATAAAACATTATTGTTTTAATTAATGTTATTTATTGGAAATGAAAGTTGTTCAATTGCAAGAGGAAGGATCCCCTTTTGGTTGGTAGATTGTTATATTATGTTTAAAAGTTAAAGTCACAATGAGAGATGAACACCAAGGACAATGTTATCTTTAAGAGGGGGAGTATGTAATACCCCATGAACCACGTAATTACACATGCAATTAATATAAATATTACTTGTACATGATATAATTAACCATTCAAGAATTTGTTCCAAAAATAAGTTCACTTTCAGTTATGTTTCCTTGCTCATAGTTAAGTCCTCATGAGGTTTTTATTTACAAATTCTAGAGAGCAGGGAAATTTCGAGGGATGCTAAAATAACAAACGCTCTCTCTCACCGTATTCATTGAACTATATTTGCATGAGTGAAAATTTGGGTGTGGAATGTTAATGATTCCTTTGTGATATATGTAATTGGAGGCAATGGAAACGAGGCATTTTGTTGAAGTCTATGTTCAAAGAAGAAGTCACGTTGAAAAGATAAGTAACCAAGATCATTTCTTCAAAAGAAGAAGTATTTATTTTTTGTTAATTCCAAGAAGAAAAACAACGTGTGTTTAGTTTGTTTGGAAAAAATGTGTATGCACAAAATATTACATACTATGTTAGTCTAATAGAAAATAATTTTGTTACCCATGAGATTAATAGATTTAATATCTATTATATTATATTTCCCTTAGAAAAGAATTTGCATATGCATGAGATTAATAGATTTAATATCTATTATATTAGAATTAGATTAGAAAATAATTTGCACATGAATGAGATTCATATATGTTATACTAAATTTCTTTTAGAAAAAAATATTCATAAACATGTATGAGATTATTATATTATTTTTCATGGAGATATTTGCATGTATAAAAGAATAATATTGTCCCAATCTCTTGAAAACGAAAAATATAAGTTTACATGCAAGAAAAATAGCTAATATGTATTTGAGTTATTGAAATGAATACATGAACCATTCATACAATAAGATTAAGAATCCATGTAAAAGAAATGCATGTAAACATTGTTTACGAAATGACAAAGTGACTAAGTTGTTTGATTTAAAAAATTATTGGAGGTATTTGCATGATGCCTACACATTAGATTCCTAAACAGAAAAATTAGACTCTTAAAGAGAGTATGTGCTTATATGCATAAGAATAATATCTATTATATGTGATTTTACATGCATAAGAAGAAGTAAATTAGTTATTGAAAATGAAATATGTGTATATGTATGCACAAAAGTATGGTTATTCTATTTTTTGAGAAAGAAATATGTGTTTTCATGCAAGATTTAGTTAGTTCCTCTTGGAAAAAAAACATGTGTTTTGCATTTTTAAAATTATATTAAATTTATTGGAAAGCTTCCACGATTCTTGTGTGCTTGTGTCTAGATTAAATATATTTATTTTCTTGAAAATATTTCTTGGCCATTTCTTGGAAAGTTTTCATGGCTTTTTTGTAAAAGAGGATTAAATTATATAAGTCATTTTTCTTGTAAAAGGTTACATGTGAACCTTGCACAACCAAAGAATAACTATTTTCCTAGATCTTTGGAAAGAGAAACATGTATTTACAAACTCAAAGATTAGTTGATTGTGGTAAATTTCTTTATGCATATAAAACTATAACTACTGTGAAAAGAATAAAAATATTTATGCATAGAGACATTAACTATTATATTAACTTCCTTTTGAAAACTAATTATGTATTTGTTTACATGAAATGAATAACTAATGATCGTATAATTCTAGAGAAAGAAATATTTGTTGCATACATTAAAGAAGACCTAATATTATAAGACCTTGCATGCACAAAAAATAGTCATTTCATTATAAATATATGTCCTTTGCATGGATATAAGAACTATTGAGCTATATTTCTTTAAAAAAATTATATGTGATTATTTATTATGCTACCATAACTATTATGTTAGTTTCTTTTGGAATAAGATCATATATATGCATGCAAAATTTGTGTTAGATTTCTTTCATAAATAATATACATTTGCATGTGGGAAATGATAGATTGTTTTGTTAGCATACACTCGAAAATATTATTTCGAGAAAGAAGATGAATTTACATGTAGAAAAATCATAGTAATGTGTTGATTTATTTAGAATATATATATCGGTGGTGGTGGTTTAATCTTTGTAAAATAAGACATGTATATGTATGCTTTATTGCATTAGTTTTCTGGACATGTTTTTGCATGCCCTATTGTGTTATATTTCCTTGAGCAAGAAATATGTATTTGCATGCTCTATTGTGTTAAGCTTTCTTTTGGGAAGATTATTTTGGAAAGTACATGCATTTGCATGCATAGGAAAAATATTGTTGGTGTCAGCTTTCATTGTGTATTTACATGAACCAAAAGTAATAGCTGGTGGGCTAGTTCTTTTGATAAAGTTTAAGTAATCCGCATGCATGAAGATCATAATTGTTGTGTTAGTTTCCCTTAAAGGAATGTTTGGAACGTTTTAGTGATTTTCCTTGCAAGAATGTGTGCTTGTACAAGAAGAATAATATTTAATGTGGTATTTATTTATAGACATTTGTTGATGGTTAAATGTTTATAATTATTGAATATGAAGTGTTCTTAGAGGAAACATGTCACAATATTTTTTTTAAATTTCATGAATGTACATGAATAGATGGTGAAGAATCACTAGTATAGATTTATTAATTGGTTTGATTAATACTTGATCTATTAATGAGATCAAAGGTTGTTGACAATAGCAGTTGCAGGTAGAAGTTGCAATCTATGCAAAAATGGATTATGTTTATTATTGTGGTAGGAAGTAAGTTAGCAGTCTATGGAGATTAAAGGAAAATCAGTTCCAGGATAATCCATTGACGGAAAGAACTAGGCCTTAAAGACACCATGCTCAAGGGTTTGTGGGTAAATGATGTCATGATGATTGCAATAGCTTATAATGAGTTATGCTGTTTTCTAGATGATATTCTTTGTAATATATTATGAAAATGGTTAAGGGATCAAGTCCCTTATAATCACTGAGTGAGGGGTGAACTCCCTCATGAATGTTTAATAATAAAATTAAATGTTTTCTGGTTTTCACCCTTTGGGGTTTCCCAGGTATATCAATGTCTAATGATGTGGTTGTTTGTTGTGCCATTTTTATGATGTTTATTCCTTACATTATGTGATTTTTATATTATTAAGAATGTGAATAACTAACTAAGTTGAAATAATCATGGAATTGTTGTAAGTTTACATCATAAATTTTATGTTAATATGCTATAACAATAGTCGTTAATGGTTATGTAACTTACTATTCCTTTACTAAAGATACTCTATGTATTTTCTAGATGATATTCTTTGTAATATATTATGAAAATGGTTAAGGGATCAAGTCCCTTATAATCACTGAGTGAGGGGTGAACTCCCTCATGAATGTTTAATAATAAAATTAAATGTTTTCTGGTTTTCACCCTTTGGGGTTTCCCGGGTATATCAATGTCTAATGATGTGGTTGTTTGTTGTGCCATTTTTATGATGTTTATTCCTTACATTATGTGATTTTTATATTATTAAGAATGTGAATAACTAACTAAGTTGAAATAATCATGGAATTGTTGTAAGTTTACATCATAAATTTTATGTTAATATGCTATAACAATAGTCGTTAATGGTTATGTAACTTACTATTCCTTTACTAAAGATACTCTATGTAATGATGAAGATTCTATCTAATAGTTAATGATAAATTTGGAAAAGTAATTTGGATAGTTACCTTTTAATTTGAATAGACACCCATTGGTTAATTCTATAAAAAAATTCTACCTCCATGAATTTTCGTGTGAGGTTACCAGAGAATGTTACAAGTGGTATAAGAGTAGAAAGTTACAGCATTAGCGCCTTTCGGGAATCAATAAGTAGAAAAGAAGTAGAGATATGAAGCTAGTGGGAATCAAATCAGGTATGATTCTAACAAACTACATAATGGTATATGCAGTAGAATACTTTTGGCATGAAATGCATGATACAAGTTTATAATTGCATTGAAGAGTAGCAAGTAATAAAGTCTATTTTAAATTGTGCTCATGACATTTGAATTATGATAAGGATAAAAAATAAATAAAACTTTGTTGAAACTATGAACAATCCTATGCACTCACCAAAAAAAGTAAAAATTGACGACCGACCTTTGTGTATATGATAGGATTAATGATACATTTATTGAACATGACTAAAGTTACAATACACTAACTATACAAGAATGATTGCATGTATGTGATAACGAATGAATGCATAAGATGGATAATTTACTTTAAAGAGGACAATAGAGTGTTTTAAAAGGACATTGAAAGAACCGCCTTAGATGTTAAAAATAAACAATGAGCTGAACAGTGAGACTTGACTGTAATAGCTAATTGTTGATTGAGTCTTATCATGGATGCATTAAGATGGTTGATAGCATTGGTAAGTTAGTGTTGCATGAATAGTATTAAAATTTTTATGCATGGATTGGTTTTGATTAAAACTTATTACAAGTTGTAAACAAGTGATTTATGAAAAGTAATAGGATCAATACCTTTCTATATGTTGAATTATTGAGAACATTGATATGCAAAATACATTCTAATGTATTGATAAAATTCTTATGTATATCAATATTTTGTAGAATGTATGATTTTATTAAAAACAATTATGACTAATGTTGCTAATGGAATTAAGTAGGGATATCTTAATGGAAATATGAGAATCTGTGAAGATAAAATGGTGTAATGTGAATTGTAACCTGAAATGATAACATATAATGTTATGATATGCATGATTGTGTTAATTGGAAAGTCATAATGTGTACTACCTATATTTCAATTATCTTTCCTGTCAATCTAGATAGTGTGGACCCATGCCAAGGGTGAAGTATGAATGTGTATGTACATAAATGTTTATTTTGTTTTAATGATAATGTGAATATGATTCGTTATGTAAATTATTGTGGGAAAGAGCGCTAAAAGATAATTTCACATGTCATACAATTGTGAATGGTTGTGAGAAAGTAAAAGGTCGTAGGTTGATGGTGCTTATTTTCCTAGAGGAGTTGGCGTTGCTTTTCTGCCCAAATTTCCTCTCCCTAAAGATAAATAATCTCAGTGAGGGAAAAGAGTTTCCCAAGTTGGTGAAGAGTGGAAAAAGCTTGAGGAAATTTTGTATATTTTGGACCCTCTTGAAGGAGACCCAAAATTTCTCATAGATGGGACACTGTCATAGGAATAAGAATGAAGTTGTCAAAAACAATCTTGTATTGAACCCTCTGTAATCATTAGAATTCTTGAGTTGGTTGGCCAATGAAATTCCAGAATGAACCTGGTATGGTCTCTGTCAGAGAGTTGTCTGGATGTGAAAATAACTTCATCTGGCTATGAGAATTATTTCCCATTGGTTGGGAGGAGCATTATTTTTCCATTGTGGTTCTCATATCAAAACAAATTAACTAATCAATTATGTGTTGTGTTAAAAATGAATTTTCTATACAATTATGTAAGAATTTTATCTACGTATTAACAAGAAAGGAGCCTAGTGTTCGGAAAGGAATTACTAAAAGTGTAAATTATTTTATTGTATTATGATTATTATGAATGTTTTTATTAGAGGCTAAGACAATTCACAATTGATACAATTAATGATTATTTTGATTATTAGAGAGCTATGTGCTCTTTGAGTACTTTTAGAAGTTTTGTGTGGATGTCTTTAGTGAGAGTTAAGACGATGTGCATGTGGTGCAGTTATTTATCATTTTTATAATAATAGGGTTGGTGCTCTCTAAGTACTTGTCGATGTACATGGTAAAAATATCACTTGAAATTGCATAGTTGATTGGTAGTTAAATGTATTTCATTTGATTGAAAATGTTGTGACTAACATGATTATGTTGGATTTGTTAGTCATACATTACACGGTGCTTTCCATGTAATTTTGATGGGATATCAAAATAACCTTAAAGTGTTTGCGTAAAAGTGAACATGACTTCTTAGAGCAATTGGTAAGTAATCATAAGTTCTTATAGGAATTATCTTTTGCTTTTATGAACTTGAATAATAATTAAGTGATGGAAAGTAGAACTTGCATATTTTTACATTTGTAAATGCTTATGGATATTGACAAAACATTACTATTTTATTTAATGGTTTTTATTGGAAATGAAAGTTGTTCATTTGGAAGAGGAAGGATCCCTTTTTGTTTGTTAGATTGCTATATTATGTTTAAAAGTTAAAGTCACGATGAGAGATGAACACCCAAGATGATGTTATCTTTAAGAAGGGGAGTATGTATAAAATTAATGAAAATATTACTAGTATATTATATAATTAACCATTCAAGAATTTGTTCCAAAACTAAATTCGCCTTCAATTATATTTCCTTGCTCACAATTAATTCCTATTGAAGGCTATATTTTCATTTCTTGGAGAGTAGGGACATTTTGAGGAGGGATGCTAAAATAACAAAGCACTCTCTCTCACTGTATTCATTGAACTATATTTGTATGAGCGAAAATTTGACATTGGACACTTTACTGATGGATTTGTGATATATGTGATTGGAGGCAATGGAAATGAGTCATTCTGTTGAAGTCTATGTTTAGAGAAGAAGGTACTTTCAATACATAAGTAACCAAGATCAGTTCTTGAAAAGAATAAGTATTTATTTTGTGAATTCCTAGAAGAAAAAGAAGGTGTGTTTATTTTGCCTGGAAATAATGTGGATGCACAAAATAATGGGTATTATGTAGTCTGCTAGACAAGAATTTGCTTACTCGTGAGATTAATAGATTTTATATCTATTATATTAGATTTCCCTTAGAAAAAAAATTTCATATGCATGAGATTAATAGTTTTAATATCTATTATATTAGAATTGTTTCAGCAAAGAGTTTTCACATGCATGAGATTCATATTCATTATACTAAATTTGATTCATATCTATTATACTAAATTATTTTAGAAAAAAATATTCATATACATTCATGAGATTATTATATTATTTTTCATGGACATATTTGCATGCAGGAAAAATAGTATTGTGTCATTTTCTTGAAAAAGAAAAATATAAGTATACATGCAAGAAAAATAACTACTTTGTATTTAAATTCTTGGAAATAATACATGAACCATGCATACAAGAATATTAAGAATGCATGTAAACTTTTTTTACGAAAAGACAAAGAGACTAAGTTGTTTCATTCAAAAGATTATTGGAGGTATTCACATGATGCATACATGTTAGATTCCTAAAGAGAAAAATTAGACTCTTAAAGAGAATATGTGCTTATGTGCATGAGAATAATATCTATTATATTTGATTTTCCATGCACAAGAAGAAAAATATTAGTTATTGAAAATTAAATATGCGTTCTTGCAAGCATGAAAGAGACAGTTAATCAGTTAGTGTTCATCAAAAGAATATGTGTATATGTATGCACAAAAGTATGGTTGTTGTATCTCATGAGAAATAAATATGTTTTTCCATGCAAGATTTAGTTAGTTCCTCTTGGAAACAAAAACATGTGTATCCATGAGATTAATAGTTTTAATATCTATTATATTAGAATTGTTTTAGCAAAGAGTTTTCACATGCATGAGATTCATATTTAATATACTAAAGTTGATTCATATCTGTTATAGTAATTTATTTTAGAAAAAAATATTCATATACATTCATGAGATTATTATATTATTTTTCATGGACATATTTGCATGCAGGAAAAATAGTATTGTGTCATTTTCTTGAAAAAGAAAAATATAAGTATACATGCAAGAAAAATAACTACTTTGTATTTGAATTCTTGGAAATAATACATGAACCATGCATACAAGAAGATTAAGAATGCATGTAAACTTTTTTTACGAAAAGACAAAGAGACTAAGTTGTTTCATTCAAAAGATTATTGGAGGTCTTCGCATGATGCATACATGTTAGATTCCTAAAGAGAAAAATTAGACTCTTAAAGAGAATATGTGCTTATGTGCATGAGAATAATATCTATTATATTTGATTTTTGCATGCAGAAGAAGAAAAATATTAGTTATTGAAAATTAAATCAGTGTTCTTGCAAGCACGAGAAAGACAGTTAATTGGTTAGTGTTCATCGAAAGAATATGTGTATATGTATGCACAAAAGTATGGTTGTTGTATCTCATGAGAAATAAATATGTTTTTCCATGCAAGATTTAGTTAGTTCCTCTTAGAAACAAAAACATGTGTTTGCATTTTTTAAG
The DNA here is from genome assembly GCA_000404065.3 of Pinus taeda. Classification (NCBI taxonomy): domain Eukaryota; kingdom Viridiplantae; phylum Streptophyta; class Pinopsida; order Pinales; family Pinaceae; genus Pinus; species Pinus taeda. Next base: position 60,224 of record APFE031240786.1, on the reverse strand, counting down.
CTATATTAAAATTATTGGAAAGCTTCCATGATTCTTGTGTGCATGAGCCTAGATTAAATATATATATATATTCTTGAAAAGATTTCTTATGCATTTCTTAGAATTTTTTTATGGAGTTTGTGTACAGAAGAATTAAATTGTCTAAGTCATTTTTCTTGTAAAAGGTGACATGTGAACCTTGCACAACCAAAGTATAATTATTTTCCTAAATCTGTGGAAAAAGAAACATGTATTTACATACTCTAAGATTAGTTGATTGTGGTAAACCTCTTTATGCACATAAGGCTATATTGTGAAAAAGAATAAGAATCTTTATCCATAGAGACATTTACTATTATATTAACTTCCTTTTGAAAAAGAAGTATGTATTTGTCTACTTGAAAAGAATAGGAAATGATGGAAGAATTGTAGAGAAAGAAATATGTGTTGCATACATTAAAAAATAACTACTATTATAAGATTTTGCATGCACAAAGAATAGTCGTGTTATAGAGATGTCTTTTGCATGGATAGAAGAACTATTGAGCTATATTTCTTTAGAAAAATTATATGTGGTTATTTTTTTATATTATCATAATTACTATGCTAGCTTCATTTAAAATAAGATCATATATATGCATGCAAGATTTGTGTTAGATTTCTTTTGGAAAAAATATACATTTGCATGTGGGAAATGATAGTATGTTGTGTTAGCTTACATTGGGAAAGATTCTTTTGAGAAAGAAGATGAATTTACATGTAAAAAAATCATAATAATGTGTTGGCTTCTTTATATATGTATATATATATATATAGTGGTGGTTTAATTTTTTTGGAAAATAAGACATGTATCTATATTCTTTATTGCATTAGTTTATTGAAAAGAAAACATGTTTTTCTAATGCCCTATTATGCTAGATTTCCTCGAAAAAGAAACATGTATTTGTGTGTTATATCATGTTAAGCTTTCTTTTGGAGTATTCTTTTGGAAAGTATATGAATTCGCGAGCATAGGAACATAATCCGTGGTGTTAGCTTTGTTTACATATTTGCATGCACCGAAAGCAATTGCATTCTTATGCACGAAGATCATAATTGATGTTTTAGTTTCCTTTAAAGTAATGTCTGGACTGTTGTAGTGATTTGTCTTGCAAGTATGTGTGCTTATGGGAGAGGAATAATAGTTAATGTGTTATTTAGTTATAGACACGCATTGATGGTTATATGTTTATAATTAGTGCATATGCAATGTTGTTAAAGGGAGCATGTTGCAATATTTTGTTTACATTTCAAGAATGCACATGAACAGATTGTGAAGCATCTCTCGTATAGATTTACGAATTTGTTTAATTAATACTTGATCTAATTATGATATCAAAAGTTGTTGACAAAAGTAGTTGTCGGAAAAGGTTTTGACATATGTAGAGATGGATTATGCTTATCATTATGGCACACAATAAGTTAGTGGTCTATGCAAATTGAAGGAATTCCAGTCACAGGATAGTCCACCGATGGGAAGAACCAAGCTCTAAAGACACAACGCTCAAGGTTTTGTGGGTAAATGGTGTCTTGATGATTGGAATAGCTTATAACGAGTTATGCAGTTTTTTAGATGATATTCTTTGTAATATTTTAGGACAATGGTCAAGGGATAGAATCTCTTATAACCATTGAGTGAGGGGTGAAGACCTTCACGAGCTTTAAATAATAAAATTAAATGTCTTTTGGTTTCACCCTACGGGGTTTCTAGGATATATCATTGTCTAATGATGTGGTTTTTTCTTGTGTCATTTTTATGATATTGATTCTTTGCATTATGTGATGCTTATAGTATAAAGAATGTGATTAGCTAACTAAGTTAAAAGAATGATGGAATTCACGCAAGGCTATATCAAAAAGTCTATTTTAATAAGCTACAATAATAGTTGTTAATATTTATGTAACTTACTATTCATTTTACTAAAATTACTCTATATAAAAATAAGATATAATAGTAATTTACATAATTACAAACAAATTTAAATAATTATGTGAGTAAATTCTATTAATTTTTTTTTTTAAATCTATACATTTTTATTTTTATGAAAAATTACAAATTCTAAAATTTCTCAATAAATTTAAAAATTGATTTGTAAATTAAAAATGAGAATAATTCTTCTGAACCATACTAGATACAGTGATCATTCTTCGAGGCCCAACAACCCCATATGAACCGAACTCAATTCAATAACTACAACGCACAATCACCAATAATATCGCATTCCTCATTGACCAAACGAATGGACGAAAGACTTTCGTGAGTTTTCGTTCCAAACCTTTCGGCAAACAGTGAGATAGATTTTACGTCCTAGGTAAACAGTTGGGTATTGATCATAACTATGTTAGGTTTTTAACTTTTCATGTGCCGTGTTGGGTTTTTTACAACAACCAAGTTGATGTTTGATTATTTATTTTGTTGTATGTTTCCAAATACTAGGTAGAACGGTACTTGGCTTTTCTTTAATATAAAATTTTATTGTCATTGACCGCTACATCGTACATTAATCTTATTTTCATTGATATCGTGCATTCATTCTCTTTCTTTCATGAAAGCTCCAGCTGTCCCGTGAATTCATCTTTTCTCCTCCCAATGATTTGCCTTTATTCAGCAATGTACCTATCCCATTCGAATCTGAGTTGCTTTTGGTTTTCACAATTATAATTTCAGTCATAAAACTTGAAAACAATATAGTTATTTATAAGTTACGTTAAATAAAATCAGCCTAAATTAAAATTAAAGTAAATGATATTATTACTATTCATTTTAATTATTTAATTTATGATGTAATATAAACTCCAAATAAATATGTGCTTGAGAATAAATTCATAACCTTGATAATAATCCTATGAGTGTTCCATATATTAAGGGATCGCAATCATCCCATAAATGTTCAATTTGTTTAAGTTCTTAATTAAGATATTCATTTTGGAAGACCTTCTTTTATTAAAGACGAGCCTCATATAGATGATATAGAATTTTAATAGTATAATATGAAAAAGCAATTAGTTACGTATTTTATTATATTTATATTTATTGTATTAGGGATGTTTATTTTGAAGGGAGATTTTAGAATTTTAATTTAATTATTAATAATTATTAAGTAGATGATATGATTTAAGGTTAATATAATATTGTAAGATACTTTTACTAGTATATACAAATTAAAGGTTGTGATTTATCTATAAATTAGGTAGGTTTTTTTGTGCACTTTTCATTAAATTAATTAATTAGGAAAAATTGCATATGAACAAGTGCAATATTAAGTAAGCTATAGTTTGTTTGGGCTTGTGGTATTCATAAGCCATGGTATTGGTCCGTGATATTGTAACAAAACCTATTTACAAATTAAGAACCTCACGGTAAAGTGGGAGTAAATCTCTATAATTAACGTGACATAGTAATAATAAAAATAATAATAATAATAATACTAATAATAAATTAATCAATTTATGGGTTTCTTTAAATTTTAGCCATATGAATATATCATAAAGTAAGTATTTTGATATTTATTATAGAGCGATCAAAATTGACTATCCATTTAATTTATATGAATGCACTAGATATTTTATTTTATAAATAAATGTCTTTTTCAATATTATTGTGCCAAGAAGAACTTTAACCATCCACTATAAAGTACACTGACATAAAGTCACATTTAAAAATAATAAAATGATACTTATATTAACCCAATAAAAAATAGTGAAATTTCCATCTTAATTTTTCATGAATTTTATCTAGAGATAAAGTAATTGAATGCAAAAAAAATACTTTGTAGTATGAGAGGTATATGATTTCTTCACTGCTTAATATGGAGTTGTTAGATGAAATGTAAAAATAATATTATTGATATTATATGATTTGTAATTTATTATAAGCTTTTTTGACACATAGACACACACATAACAAAAATTTATTGTTGCATACTGGGAGAGAAAATGGTGACTCATGTGATTGGATGTTCTGCTAAGGCACTCCATAGAGAATATTAATTGGTTCTAAACTCGGTGGGCAACAATCCAACCATTGTAATGCGTGGTGTGGCTTAGGCCGAGTGTAACCCATAGGTGATTTTGAGGACTTATAAGCCCTTGGGTTGCCAAATTAGATGCCCTTTATTGACAGTACTCAAGCCATAGGTTAGAAGTGTCACTCATCTCACAACTCACATTACCTAGCAAACAAAAAAGAAAGATAGTATTGGTGAAAACCGAAAGATTTCAATGTTCATATTAAATAACATAATTTCCTACTAATATTATATAGAGAAAAATAAAACTATATTAATTAAAAATTCCTTCATATTTTCACTTTTCATTATTGTGTAATTTTTCCATTTTTAATATGGCATTGATATTTAATATTTAATAAATATTAATAAAAAGAAAATGTATTAATATTTTAAAGTGGAAAATGTCTATCTAAATTAAATATTTCAATGTGAACTATTTAAATATTATATAAAATGAGAAGAGTCAAATATTTCTAGATGCAAATATTTTTTAAAGTTTTGCACTTAAAAAGAGATTTGTATCTTGAGATATTGGACTCCTCTTTTACTAGATTGAGAGTTAAACTAAGACTACAATAATTTCACAAAAGATAAACAAAATATTAAAACAATATGTAATTTAGTATAAGTAAAAAAATATAACATGAGTGCTTGGAGGCTTTCACAGTGAATCATATCGTAGATTTCAGAACTAATATTGTAATGAGTGTGATATGTCCAACATTTTGGATAGTAACTCCATCCATCATCAAAAAAGCACATAAAACTATCTATTTTTATAAGAAATTTTTAATTTATTTAAATTAATAATTTCAAAGTTCTAGATATCATCTTTGTAATTTACACTCGATGAATATTTAAGGACTTGACTAAATATTATTGGATGTTGTTTGTGTTTCCTAAGAAATTATTAAAGAAATTTATGAAATGTTTAATAACATTGAAATATCCTTTAAATATTATATTAAAAAATTATAGATAATATTTGTTACATTATAAGAAAATATATTTACTTATTAAAATGGTATAATTATTTAAATCAATAATATTTTGAAAGATATATTTTTTGGTGTCATTGAAACATGAAATTGCTCGCCATTAAATCTACTTTAGTGAAACCAGTTGGGGCATTGATTTTTCTTGGTCATCTCATTTGATGTGTTTGATGTCATTCAACCATGAAAAATTCAATGATTTAATTTACTTTCGAAATTGCTGATGGATTTGTTAATCCTATCAATTTTGTCATTAATGCAAGTCTCCAATGCAAATAAGTTGAGTCGTTGTTATGCTTCAAGGTATTACGGAAATCAGTTAGACCGCCACATGGTTTTTTTTGTTAAACATTTTATTATGGTTATTTCCATAATAATTGGAATGTTGCAAATATCCTTGGCCGTGAGCATATAGAGAAGGAGGAAATTGTAAATAAACATAAAATTTAAAATTCCTTAAATGAAAAATTATTATTATTACTTTAATTAATGATGTGAAAAATAAAAATAAAAATAAAATGTAAAAATTTTTATGATAGAGGCAAGGATAAATTACTTTAAATTCATGTTGGTTATAAATGATGTTATTTCTTTTATAATCTTGTAAATATAATAAAATCTATATTTTATAAAATTCTATTGAATTTAGTCTTAAAATTTGTTGCAAAAAATTTTTTAGGAAATGAATATATAAAGAATCGATACTACATATTAATAACTAATATGCTGAAATTATTGTTGGGTAGAATGATTTAATCAAATCAGTAATCAATGATAAGTTTAATTTCTTGAGGGAAAATAGTATGGTGAATGTCATGGATTAAGGCCCAAACCATAAAGTTTCTAAAATTAGAAGTAATGCTTCTATGTGTGTCACATGTGTAATAATGTGTATTACAAGGTGTTAATTCTTGTCAATTTCTAGGTTAGTTATTTTTTGTAAATCAGATCCACTTGTATTGGATCTCGTCAATGACCTATTCCTATATATGTAACTATTGTGTAATCAATAAATTAGAGTGTGATTTGTATTTGGTGTTTAAATATGTTTTCTCTTACGTTTCTAAGTTGGTATAACAACCTGTTTTGGCTTAATTCTTTTAAAGGAAGGCCATGAAGATGAGGGAGCCATGTCTGTTTTTTTTTTATTTATTTATATAAATTATCATATAATGTGTGAGATCAAATTAGTTTAGTGTTGATATTTCTTTGTGTCTCTATGTTTTTCTACAATTAATGAAGGAATTGTTACCATATTGTGATCTGCATCAAGGTTGAATTTAATTGAATTTCCTTGGATTGAATTTGGAGGGGAGAACATTGACCACAGAAGAGATGCCCATCAAAGAGATCTCATCACCATAACACGATTCATTTTGAATGAGTAGTTTAAGCATCCTGAATTGCAAGGAAGTTTGTCTATTTTTCTCAACCACATTGTCCTCAAATGCAAGGTTGTCTGCTCTGTCATTAACAAGGTGAATCTAACAAACCTCGTTGGCCTTTCAAGAGAGACCAATGTTGGCATGAAGCAAAAGAAATCATATGTGATTTCTAATGAAGTATTTGTTAAGGGTCTTGTTAGCTGTAGGCACACATGCATTTTAGATTTAGAAAAGGATGAGGAGACCCATAACAATCAAACCAAGATTGAATTCCATAAGAGCCCCAATGCTAACAACATCATCTATGATGATCGTGAATGGAAAGAAAAATCATTGAAGCAACTGCCAATGCCCCTCAACCTCCCACACTTGTCATAAGAATCTTGCAATATAAATGGATATGCACATACTTCGAGTTCAAAGTTTTTTTGTGTTGTTGAAAATCCATTAACATCACCCATTTCCCCAACAATGATTGGTTTGGTTGTCATAGATTTTGTTATGGTCAAAATGTGGTCGTGAAGATATTGAGAGGTAGTTGGGTGTTTTACAATTATGGGCTTGGGTGGTTGCATTATTTTAGAATTATTTATGGTGAGATGAATATAGTATTGATTATGTGTCTAAAATTGTATGAAAAGTAACCAATTATTGAACATAGTAACATAATTCAAGTTAATGGTTCTTAACTTTCTTCAATGTCGAGAGAACATATCACTGATTTTGCTATGTTTATACTTTGTTATATGTTGGGGATCTAGTTGTTCTTAAATGATTCAATATTAATAGTTACAAGTTATCCTTGTGTGTATGTGAAAAAAGGTTAATTTGTATGATTGACTTCTAAATACACTCATTACCTAGACCACTTACCTATATAAATGTCAAAGATGTAATTCACTACAAATTTTATTTATGTAAGTAAGTCCATAGAATGATTCCATATCAAGCCTTTTTTTGGGGGTTTTTGAGAAGTGTTGATCCTACAAGTACATGAATGATGGCTAGAAGAACTTATATTTTAAATGCGAAAGTGGTAGATAAAACTTAATGGTGGAGAAAGGGTTGTGCTAATGAAGACTAGCCAAAAAATATCAATATCGTTATTGTAATTTGTGATTTTAATATTTGACATGCAAGAATTAAGGGAGGCACTTGAAAGTAATGCTTCCATGTGTATTATAGGTTGTTAATTGTTCTGAGTTTCTAGGTTAGTTATTTTTAGTAGATCAAATATCATTTTATTGGATTTAGTTTGTGATCTATTTATATATATGTAACCATTGTTTGGTTAATAAAATAGAGTGTGATTTGTGTTTGTTTTGTACCTATGTTTTCTCTCACATTTTCTAAGTCTCGGTGCATATACAAAGAACAAATCCATAAAGCCATTATTGTTAAATGATTAAAATATTAACTTAGTTGAGGGATTAAAACATTGGAAAAGGAGACACGAGATACTCATAAATGATCGACACTTAAGATCATGTACTCCTTAATCCTCCTCATGAACCCTATGAGCAAATTTGCAAACAATTAAACTAGAAAATTGTTAAGAGGAAGTACATGCACATTGTTGCACTTCTCCAAGCACCTCTCTAAGAAATCACTACACTGTAATGATTAAATAATAAACAACCAAGCATAACATTGACAACATTGCATAATATGCAACACTTCAATGAATAAAATTGATACAAATCTTATAGTATATAACTTGTATTTGTCTTAAATGCTATTATAGGCTAGAGAAAGAGTATGTTTCTACTTTTTACGATACTTTTGGAACTAGTTAGATATGAAAGGTTCTCTCGAACAACATAATTCCTACACTGGATTTTGGTTGAAAAATGGCTTAGTTAACTAGATGGTTGTATAATCAAAATTATATATCATAAAAAATCATTTATGTATTTATTTATAACATTATTTAATTAATGTAATAGCGTGCTTTCTGAAATTTTTGTTGGGTTGAGTGTCACATTCTACAACGCAGTATAAGGGAGATATGTAATTCATTATCTGCTCAACGTATAGTTGACACACGTCCTTTTCAAAATGAAAATTAAATATTCTCTAGATAAATAGACTATATTGGCTATACTAAGAAAACAAAAATGAATAATCCTATTTTGATATCTCAAATCAAAAGAATTATAGAAAATCAATAATCCCACTACGAGCGTGTTGCTAGGTATGTTGTTGATATTAGAACCATAAATAATATATTTAGGTTTCATGTGAAGTAATTAGAAAAAGGTACAGTGATTAAAACTAAAGTAAATGAATAAATAAATAAATAAATAAAATCATGTGCTAGGAAGATGTATAATTTTTTTACATTTTAATGTTTCCAAAATAGAACTTAAATAGACTATTTAAATAACCATGTTCAGTAACTTATTTTAATATCAATTTGATATATATTTATGCATATAAATTATATATAGACTGCAAAATATACACGAAAACAAGTGTTTTAATATTGACCATAATAAAATATTTCAATATCTAATGAGGAAATATAATTGAAACTAAAATTAAATGAGTTAATATGAGTAATAAAAGGGAAATTTGTAATCCATTCAACTTTTTAATATGTGGAATTTTAAAAAATATTGATAATAATAAAAAATCTGTTTTTATCATAAATAAAAATTTTCAATATACAAGGATAAGTAATATTGACATGTGTGTGTAGAGAGAGATAACAAGTATACATCCAATTAAATTGGGCAGATAAGATCAAATCTCTTTAGGTGAAAAACTTTCTTTCGTATTTTGAAACCTAACATAGGTTTGCAAATAAAGATATTTGATCCCTCTTAGCACTTTCTAGATGTGTGGTTAACATGAATTTACACTAATTTAGTATCATACTTGGACTCAAGATAACTACCTCACAAAGGGCCCAAGAACTATAGAGAGTGGATTAGTGTGTTGTTCTTAATAATTTGTCGTTGAGTAATAGTCTATCCACTATCTTATGATGATGTTGCAAGGGAAAAAGCATTGACATTAAAGCACGTAAGGTGGTTGAAGCCATGGTAGAGAGATGGTGCATCTAGCAATAAGGAGGACAACACTGCCAGTAGTGATGCTTTGTTGCATGACTAAATTTCTAGGATGTGGGAGCTCTAAGTTTTGATTGTGGCAGTAAAGAGGTTGTAAGAGGCTAGATTGATAATTGTGTGATTGATCTTGATTGGTTGTGGCTACATACAAGGTGTTATGACATTAAAGGAAAGAAAAACCAGACCACATTGAATTAGCAGAAGAAAAAAACAAAAGAAAAAAGAAGAAAGGATATTAGAAAGTGAAATATATGCAACATGTTATGGTTCTACTCTATCAAGAAAATGATGAGATGGCATTAGAAGCATCTCAAAATAATGTAATTGAGGCAAGACGTTTGTGAAACTCATGAGATTTTTTTTCCACGAGCCATATTCTGAATCCAATTATCGTATGATAGGTAAATTGATGGGCGACCTTATTCTCATTTCAAGTGGTCATTCCTATCTTGGAAAATTATACCAATAGTGTATTGAAGGATTAAATTTTGTATTTATAGAGAACATTCATGGAAAAATTGTGGAGCCTTATGGTCAATCTATTGATATTGTCCCTACTTCATACCTAGCTATTAAATCCATTTACTTAAGGAAAAGATGGTGAAAACTCCATTGTATTGATAGCAAATGTAAGGATGAAAATACAAAGTGATTTGATTAAAAACATGAATGGAGTGAATGTATTTCTTTGTCAATCAAAATAAATAAAATAGAGTATAAAGGAGACAAGGATACAAGAAACATTAAATGCCTATAGAAAAGACTCAATTGAATCTAAACTAACTATGACACCTAACAGACAATGGGTTTAAATACTATGACACCTAGCAGGCATTGATATTAAATATGTCAGTAGCCACTCCTAGTATCAATTGTTACAAGTAGTGGAACTTACAGTGCCCAATTTCTCACTTTGAAATTCAAATACATTTTTCCCATTGTCTTTGTGAAAATAATTGTAAGATGATCTCTTGAACCATAAAAAGCAAGTAATATGCCTCCATCATTTACAATCTCAAAGATGAAATGAAAACATGTGTCAATGTGCATGCTGTTTTTGTGAAAGACATGATTTTTTGATAAATAAATTGCAGAATTGGTATCATGGTAAATAAGAGTTGGCTCCTTTTGAACATCTGAAATATCCTTCAATAGTCTTCTCAGCCACACTGCTTGATAAGTTGTTTAGTTTACAGCTACATACTCTACCTCTACAGAAGATATTCAAATAATTGGTTATTTCTTGGATTCCCATGAGATAATATTGGTTCCAAGGTGAAAACCATACCTTGAGGTGATTTTCTGATCATCTAAATTGCCTGCATAACTGTTGTATGTATACCCTGAAAGTGAGCAACCTTCAGAATGTCTGTAGAGAAAAACATAGTCTAAGCTCCCTGCAATATATCTTAAGATCCTTTTTGCGAATTTCCAATGGGAAATCTTGGGTTATTGCATAAACCTGGAAACAAAACTAGTTGCAAACATGATATCAAGTCTAGTTGTAGTGCGATATAAGAGACTACCAACTAGACTTTTATACAATGTGGAATCAACTGGCAGTGCTTGACGCCTTGAGAAATTGGTGTATTAACTAGTTTTCAATTGGTCATTCTGAATATTTGGACAATGTCAATGGCATATTTTTGTTGACCAAAAAAAAAATTGTGCGCAAATTGCTGAATTTCAATGCCTAAGCAATATTTCATGAGCCCTAGATTAGTCATATATATCTATGTTTCCATTTCTTCTTTGAATTCTTCTAACATGATAGTGCATGCATAAAGAATATCATCAATATAAAGGAAAAGAATGATAATTTTACCTTCATGAGTTTTGGTATACAAAGTTGGCTCATGCCTGCTTATGTAAAAACCACTTTTAATGAGATAAGTGTTGATGCAAATCTAGCAAGCTTGGGGAGATTGGTTCAATCCATATAAGGATTTCCTCAACTGGTAGACCTTACGCTCTTGTCCTAGAACTTCAAAACTAGGAGGCTACTCCACATAAACTTCTTCCTGTATTATACCATTTAAGAAAGCATATTTTACATCAAGCTGAAAGACTTTCCATTCATTTTGAGAAGTTGTGGAAAAAATAGTTCTAACAATGTCGAACCTTACTACTAGAGCAAAGGTTTAACCATAGTTAGCACCAACTATTGTGAGAATCCTTTGGCAACGAACCTTGCCTTATGTTTCTCAATTTCTCCTTTTTCATTTAGTATGGTCTTGTATACCCACTTTACACCAATTTGGTTTTGTCTCTTGAGATATTAACTAATTCCCAAGTCTCGTTACTCTCCATGGAAAAAATTTCTTGATTTATTGCATCAATCCATTTTCTTTCTTTTAATGCCTTTTCAAAATTGGTTTGTTGAGATGAAATAAAGGAAAACATATTCCATTGATGAAATTCATGTTATTTCTCATAAAATTCTCTAATGCTTCTAGTTTTCTGATTGTCTTCTGAAGATGATGAATCAATGTCCAATTTACTATTGGAAGATGCACCATTTTCAGATTGGTATGGCTCTTCTTGAACCTACAATATTTGTTGTTGTGATCGATGGAAAGGCTAATTTAAAGCTTCATCAATTTGACCAAACCAAGATTTACTTTCAAAAAATTTAGCATCTCTTCTTAAAAAAACCTGGCAACTGGATTGTAAATTCTGTAGGCCTTTGAATTTTCACTATAGCCTGCAAAAATACACCGTTCACTCATGTCATAAAAATTATACCTTCACTTATCAGGAACATGTACAAATGCTACAAATCCAAAAATTCTCAGGCAAGATACATTCACCTTCTTACCATCCCATGCTTCCTGGGCTGCATCTTGGACAATGGTTGTTGGAGATTTGTTGATAACATATACTGCAGTTGAAACTGCTTAAGCCCAATACTCATTGGAAAACTTCTTCTCATGAAGTATATATCTGGCCATATTCATGATAGACTGGATTTTCCTTTTTTCTACTCCATTATGTTTTGGAGTATATCTTGATGTTTTCTACATGATGATTCCTTGCTATTGGAATAAGTTTTTTTTAAGTCATTGGAAGTATATTCTCCTCCTCTATCAAGCGTGAGTACTTGCAAAGGATTTCCACTCTACTTTTGTACTTCTATTTTGACATCTTTTAATCTTGGGAAAGTATATGATTTATTTTTGAGAAAATAAACTGAAATCTTCTTCCTATAATCATCAATGAAGGCTAGAAAATAAAGATTAGCACCAAAGTATTGTTCATGCATTAGGCCACGTATACCTATATGGAGTAGCTCTAAAGGTTCTTTTTCTCTTACGGAAGATATCAGAAAGCTATCTATTTTGTACTTTTCTACAAGACCAATGCCCATAGAATGTTCTTAAAGCAGACTTAGACTCTTAAAGTGAATATGTCCCTACCTAGAATGCCATATTTGTCACTCATCTATTCTTGACACATTATGGGAAAACTATTATGATATATTTCGAGTTCTAAGAGTCAAGGGAAACATATTATTCTTGTATTAGGAGATTTTTCATAGATATAGCACGTGGTCACTTGGAATGTTACATCATAACCATGTCCCATCAATTCACCTACACTAATGAGGTTATTCTTCAGATGTGGAACATAATAAACATTAGATATGTATTTCTATTGATTCTATTTAGTCAAAATAGGGAATGTAACTTTCGCTTCAAATTTTATATGAGAGTGATCTCCAAGATTAATTTATGATGTTATGGAAGAATCAAGACAACAAAGTAGATTTTTATTACCTATTATATGATTACTACAACCATTGTCTAGTCACCAAAGTTCCTCGTTTTTGTAGGTTTTACCTCGTACAGAAATTACCTGCATACGAATTCTAAAACACAAAAAATAAACAATGCAAGACCATAACACATAAAACACATATACAAAGAGATTTTCCCCTGGATCCCAAAACCAAGACTACCAGATTTATTTTTGATTATGTTCCTTTCAATGTTACAATACATATTTATACATGCTGAAGCATCCAAAACCATGGACCGAAAACCATCGTATCTAATACCATGGACCGAAAACCATCGCGTCCAATACCATGGACCAAAAATCATTGTGTCTAAAAAACATGTGCGAAAATCATGCACAAAACCATAGGTGGGTCCGCCCAACCTAACATAGTGTCCAAAACCAAAATTTTTCGGGGCACTACCCTGGACCCCATAAAGTGGGGTTACGGGTGCCCTTCAAACCCCGTGTGACCCTCGCCCTCTAACCCCTGGTTAATTACAAGGGCTAATCATGGAGAGAATATAACACAACCCAACATTCTCCCACTTGTTGTTTTCTTTCCACAGGGGGCCACAAGAGAGCTTAGTCATTTTTCCAGCCCTAAAACACACATTGTCTCTCTACACCAAGAGAAATTCTCAAAGCTCACAGATTTTGTCAATGCATCTGCGATATTCTTCAAAGTGTGCACCTTTACCATCAACACCTTTTTGTCTTCTATCGGATCCCTCACAACATGATACTAAACATCAATGTGCTTTGTCTTTGAATGATATGCAGGGTTGTTTGCCAAGAAAATTGCACTTTGGTTGTCACAGTCTATCCTTATAGCTTCCTGTACTAACCCCATACTTGAACACAATATCTGCAACCAAACTGCTTTCTTGCTTGCATGAGTGGCTGCCATGTATTCTGCCTCTATAGTTGATAGTGCCACTATAGATTGTTTCTTACTCATCCAATTGACTGCACCTCCAAATAGGTTAAACACATATCCACTTGTATATATTCTCTGATCCAGATCTCCTACCCAGTCTACATCAACAAAGCCATGAATATCCAACATTTTGTCCAATCTTGGTCTTCCTTAGTAGCACAATCCATAATCACTAGTCCCATGTAAATACCTGAAAACCTCCTTCACTGATGTCCAATGCTTTTCTCCTGGTTTTGACATAAACCTGCACAATATTCCCACTGCATGCATAATGTCTAGTCTAGTACAGACCATTGCATACATCAAGCTGTTGATTGCACTTGCATATGGAACATAGGACTGGTCCTCTTCCTCTTCTTGTGTCTTGGGACACTGTTCAACAGATAACCTCACACCTACAGGAATAGGAACCTTCACCAGTTTACTATCCTGCATATTAAACTTCTGTAGTATTGTCTCGACATACTTCCTCTTATTTAACCAAATCTTCCTCTTTGCTCGATCTCTTTTAATTTCCTTGCCCAAAATATAGTTTGCAACACAAAGATCTTTCATGTTGAATTTGGAGGACAATTGGGTCTTCAAATCCTAGATAATTTCTTTGTCATTTCTAGCCAACAACATATCATCCACATACAAGACCATATAAATAACACGGTCACCAATTAATTTAAAATACACACAGTGATCTGCTTTGCTTCTGGTGAAGCCAAGTCCCCGTATAAATGTATCAAATTTCTGGTACCACGTCCTTGGTGACTGTTTTAACCCATACAAAGTCTTCTTTAACTTGCATACTAGTTATTTCTTCCCCTTCACCATAAAGCCTTTAGGTTGCTTCATGTAGATTTCCTCTTCCAGATCCCTGTGAAGAAATGTTGTCTTCGCATCCATATGTAACACCTGAAAATCAAAATTAGCAGCAACAGATAAAAGAAATATAATAGAAGTTACCTTGGCAACAGGAGAATAACCTTTTGCTACCAACCGAGCTTTGTATTTCTCCACTTTTCCTTCTACATTTGTCTTCTTTTTGAACACCCATTTTCTGCCAATCGGTTTCCTTCTAGTCGGCAACTCCACCAGATCCCAAGCCTCATTTTTATGCAAAGATGCCATTTCATCAACCATCGCCTCCTTCTAGAGTTTTCCATCCTCTGAATCCACTGCTTCCTTCACAGTTCTGGGATCATCATCAGTAACATACAAAGCAAAATTTTAACAGAAAGCAGATGGACTATATCTTTCTGGATGCCTTCTTTCTCGAATTGATCTTCTCACAGCTCGAGTTTGTGGCTCTTCATCTTCTGATTCCTCCTCTGCTACAGAGTCTGATTCTTCCTCCTTTAGTTCAAACTCTATCTTCACATGTTCCTTTGGTTGGAATTCATGTTTAATAACATCTTTCACCTCTCTGAACACCACATCTCGACCTTTCATGTCACTGGGTTCCAAAGCTTATAACCCTTTAAACCATCCTTATACCCAATAAAGATGCACTTTTCAGATTTACTATCCAACTTGGTTCGTTTCTCCTTTGGAACATGTACATATGCATCACATCCAAATACCCTCAGATGTGAAAGAGAGGGTTTCTTACCAGTCCATACTTCTTGTGGAGTCTTATCCTCCAACGCTGATGAAGGTGACCTATTGACCAAGTAACATGCAGTATCCACCGCCTCTGCCCAGAATTCCTGTCCTAACCCGGCACCACTGAGCATGCTTCTTGCCCTTTCCATCAACGTCCTGTTCATTCTTTCTGCGACTCCATTTTGCTGAGGTGTATATGGAGTAGTCTTCTGCCGTGCTATACCACACTTCTTACAAAATTCTTCAAATTCCTTGCTACAAAACTCTCCACCATTATCTGTCCTCAACACCTTTATCTTCTTCTTTGTCTGATTGTCCACCAGAGCCTTAAATTCTTTAAACCTGTCAAAGACTTCAGATTTCTTCTTAAGGAAATATATCCATGTATTCCTTGAGAAGTCATCTATAAATGATACATAGTACACAGACTTACCCAGTGATGGAACTTTCACAGGTCCAAACACATCACTGTGCACAAGCTCTAATATTTGTTTCGTTCTCTTACCACCAGAGGGGAAACTCACCCGATTATGCTTCCCATATACACAATTTTCACAGAAATCAAAATTTAGAGAGCTATTACTCATACCTTCTACCATACCTTTACCATGAAGTATTCGAAGGCCCTTCTCTCCAATATGTCCAAGCGTTTGATGCCACAACATGGTCTTCTCTCCAGAGACCACTAGATTTTCTGCTCCATTTTCAGGAACCATAGAACTATTGCACCCGTCAACAACAGTGCTACCTTGCAGCTTGTACAGGTTTCCAATCCGAACTCCTCGTATCAATACCAGTGCTCCTCGAACCATCTTGCAGGTATCCTTCTCGAACACTGTCTTTACACCTGCATCATCCAACTTGCTAACAAAAATAGATTTCTGGGCTAATGCTATGAATTGTTAGAACACCGAAGCGTTCTAACCCTTCCCCCTTTGCACTTCAACTTTCTTTTCTGCGACCAACAATTCTAGCCTTCCTGTCATCCCCCAAGAAGACCACCACCATCATATTTCTCATACTCGCAGAACCACTCTCTATGGGGAGTGAAGTGAAAGGATGCACCTGAGTCAATAAACCATGCCTCATGATCTACATGTGTACTTGAAGAAGCCAAGTCACATCCCCACCTTCATCTGAGGTGGTTTTCGCCTCTGCAGAAGGAGCATCATCAGATCCCTTTCCTTTATCAGGAGCTTTAGATTTACACTCCCTTCTGAAGTGCCCTTCCTTTCCGCATTTCCAGCACACCACCTTTATAGGTTTTCCTGGAGATTTAGATCTCCCTCTAGATTTAGATCTCCCATCGATGACTTATTTTTGTTTATGTTCTGGGACCATCCTCGTACAGACAAGGCATCACCATTCTGGTTGTCCATATTTTTCCGTCTCATCTCCTCCGTCAGCAAGGCTGAGACTATTTCATCAAACTACAAAGCAGTTGCATTGCTACCTATTGCAATAACCAGACTATTCCACGAGTCTGGTAGAGAACACAACAAACTGATGCACTTATCTTCATCTGAAATTTTAATATCAACAGATAATAACTGACTTACCACAGTATTAAACGCATTCAGATGCTCTGTCACCGAGTCTCCATCTTCCATCCTCAGGTTATACAGCTTTTTCCGCAGGAACAGTTTATTCACCAGAGACTTAGATTGGTACAAAGTCCCTAACTTTTCCCATAAAGCCTTCGCTGTAGCTTCTCCTGATACATTCAACAATACTGAATCTGAGACACACAATCGTATTGTGCTATTTGCCTTCCGATCCAACTTCTTCCATTCTTCATCGGTCACTCCCGTTGGTTTAGTACCGGATCTACTGCGATCCACTGATCTTTATCCACCAACAGATCCTCCATCTTGAGTTTCCACAACTCAAAACTCTGACCATTGAACTTTTCTCGATCTCTATCTTTCCACTACTTGCCATCTTCTTTCACCACCAAAATTGATCTCACAGATCTCCCACTGAATAAGGTCTACCACAGGCCTGAGCGAAACCTCTCAGCAACAAAGGCATCCCCTTGAAGCCAAAACAACTTTGATACCAAATGTAGGTTTTAACCCTCACAGAAATTACCTGCATATGATTTCTAAAACACAAAAAAATAAACAATGCGAAAGCATAACACATAAAACACATATACACAGAGATTTTCCCAATGGATCCCAAAACTAGGACTACCAGCTTGATTTTCCATTCTGTTCCTTTCAATGTTATAATACATATATATACATGCCGAAGCATCCAATACCATGGACCAAAAACCATTGCATCCAATACCATGGACCGAAAAACATCGCGTCCAATACCATGGACCAAAAAACTATCGCGTCCAAAAAACATGTGCAAAAATCATGCACAAAACCATAGGTGGGTCCACCCAACCTAACATAGGGTCCAAAATCAAAATTTTTCGGGGCGCTGCCTCAGACCCCATAAAGTGGGGTTACGGGTACCCCTCAAATCCCCTGTTAACTACGTGGAAAGAATATAACACAACCCAACAAAAAATGCTCGGATAGCTTGTGAGTTTGGAGAAGAAAAATGATGGCATTTATGGATGATAGAAATGGATTCAATTGGTTCATGTTTCTTGAAATTGGTCGTAGAAAACCAATCGTGCACAATTGGCTTTCTTCAATTCTCTGATTTCCCTGGAAACTAAAAATAAACATGGCACTAACATTGCAATAAAACGTAAGTGTGTTCAAAGAGAAGTGATCAATTTCTCTAGGTACATACGAAAAATTTGCATAATTAACAGGTTCATGACGTGTTTTCGTTTCAAATCGTTAGTCCAATTTCACTATTGCGATAATAAAGCCAATTTCTAAAACAAAACAATTTCCTCAATTTACGTTTGAACCATAGCATTTCATAAAGATAAATAAATATTATTCGTGAATGCTTAATGATTCCTACAAAATAATCATCAATAAAAATTCATAAATTGATCCTACGGATAAAGCGCCTTTATAGTTCTTCTTCTTTCCTGCATCATGCTTGAAAACACAATCATTAGACAAATATAATAAATTTTGATCATGATTTTCTAATTAGAATTCATTGTTGACAAATAGATCATTGAGTTAAATACAGAGCTGCAGAATTGTTGGTCCACTGCAGAATTGTTGTTCAGCTGTAGAATTGTGCAGTTTCTGTATCTAAAATCTTGAACAAAGTGTTAAGTACACACAGTTATGCATTTTTGTTATGAATAAATAATCAATCCAATCTTCAAATTAATCAATGCCTCTACCAGAAAAATTAGCAAATAGAACAATTTTTTTCTTTTTTAGTGCTTGCTTCGATAGGTGTGTTTGAGTGGACCATCACAACAATTTTTTCTCAATTTTCTCTAGATTTCGCATCAAAATTTTTCGACAATTCTTCTCATGGCAATTTTCTTGAAAAACAATAAAATATACAATCTAAAACAATTAAAGAAATATTTACAAAATGAAAAAAAAATATATATAATATATATATAAACATGACATATATAAAACTAAAGTACAAACATTATACACAACATATATACATACACTTTAAAAACAAAACATAACATATAAAAAAAATGTATGTACAAACCTATAAACAATGACCTAACATTATATACATAAAACATTAAAAAAAACACACTAAAACATATAATGTTAAAACTAACAACATAACAAAAGTAAAAAAATAATTATCCATAAATGTTACAAAAAAAAACACATGTAAAACAAATCATAACATAACGTATAACATTCACAACGTAACAAGAAAAAAACTAAGTAATATCGAAATTTGCCAAATCATAACAACATAACGTACAAGAAAAAAACTAAGTAATATCGAAATTTACCATGGTTGAAAACGAAAATTCAAAGCATTGAAAGTGAATATTTGAACTGATTCATGGTCTTGACTCGGTCCCAGCAACATATTCCGGAGCCAAGTGCTGGCAATGCCCGCACCACGGCACATAAAATTCGTAATTGTGCATTTGGAGCATGAAGGAGTATTTGCGACATTGTGTCGGTTGATCGTTGTTAATTTCAAATGTCCACGTGGAGGGATGGATGAGGCCACAATTTAATGTGTAATCTGCAAAAGAGATCCACGGGTGGTGATGAGAGTAGAAAATGGAATTTTTGGGTGAATGTGTGTATTCTTCTCAGTGAGGCAATTGGAGATACATAATAGAGCGAAAGCTGATTTTCCTAAACACATTGATACTTGGTGCTCACAAACCCACATTTCTCTCCATATTGTGGACATAAATCCAACGGCGCTCGTCAAAACCAAGACGTCTTTCTCATGGACTCAATCAAATTGGATTTGTTTCAACGATTTGCAAGATCTCAAGGCAGTAAGTAAAAATCGTTTTTTCCATGTAACTCGGAAAATAAGGCTCTAAAGAACCTCGAATATCTCCCAATTGGTTATGAATTTTAGAAAATCACTTTTGGGTAATGTAATTAACCTCGTTCTGAGAAAAACCAACGTTTTATTTTTCTGAAATTAGCTTTCATTTGGTAACAAAATGAGCTTTAAAAATGAGTTTTTTAAGCTACTATGAATTTCCTCTACAAGTATTGCACTCAGGCTTTCTGGGTTTGTGGTCTCATTCAATGCTAACGCTGCTCTTATCCTGCCTAGCTAGGCAAATTCTATTTTTCAAAAATCAAGGTACATGTCTATATGCGAGTCCAAGTGCTAGAAAGTTTATGTACTCCAGACTTTGTGATGTCCATGTATGCATTGTTTAGGTCTAGTAAGGAGCCACCCAGTCATGAACAAATTGAAGAAAGTCTTTGCAGGAAATTAATGCCGATGCACAGGTTACATGTTGATTCTTGATGCTTTCCGTATTTTTTCCAAAACCGATAATACCTTGTATAGTTACAATGCTTCTACAAATACATCTAGAGATGCAAAGGTCATTTGCCCTTCAACAGGAAAACCTTGTGACTGTGGGGAAAGAGTTGGCAATGATAGCAAGGACATTAGAACTTCTCGTCCTGTATATAATCTGCTTTCATTTAGTGAAGTTGATGGGAGTTTTTATGGTAATCACGAGTTCATTTTCCTGCCATAGCTTTTATCGAGAAAGCCTCACCCTTTATATTTGACAGGTCCAAGAGGTATGGCCTGGCTTCGTCCATTGAAGCTCCAAGATGTTTTATATTTGAAATCAAGGTTTCCTTATGCAAATTTGGTGATTGGAAATACGAAATTTGGTATAGAAACAAGGTTTAAAAGCATTCATTATCAAGTTATGATTGCAGCTACTCATGTACCTAAGCTAAATCTTTTGAGAGTCAAAGAGGATGGCCTGGAGATAGGTGCATCGGTTACTTTCACTGATCTTGTAGATACTTTAAAACAGTGCATTGCACAACGTGATGCAGATGAGACATCAGCGTGCTCAAGCTTTGTGGAACAACTGAGATGGTTTGTTGGAAGCCAATTGAGAGGAAGTTGTAGAATTTTCCCACTATAGATCACCTAGTAATGCAATGTACTAAAGCAAAACACTTGATCTACTTCTACAAACAATTGAGCGAAAGCTTAATCGAACATGAGCAACATCAAGCATGAACAGATATAACTAAGAATGAGAAGTAATCAACCATAACACAAAATATATAACACTGGGAAAGCACTAGCCTAAAACCCCAACTCTGTATTATCATACAAGTGGAAATCTTGTTCAAGTTACAAAAAGAATCAGCTCTCAAGTTATCCTGCTCTCTCTGCAATCAAACAATACAGCTCATAGACTCAATAGACATAGAATATATCTTCCTCAAGCCCTCCAAGCCTCCTATTTCCTTGCACAGTTTTGATTGGGGTCCAATGATATCACATGTGCGAATTGGCCTCATCACACTCAATGTAGCCTCTGGTCCAACTGCGCAATTGTTAAGGAATAATATTCCTTCTGCATGCAAGGAATTTTCACCAAGGAATATCCTAGCAACTGATAGTACACTATCCCTCCATCTGTTCTCATCTGGGTCTCTGACTGAACTGACATGCATGAGTTATCCATGAGTGAATCTTTAGTTATCTAAAATACAGTAGTTACATGCATGCAAGCATTAACTAAATGAACTCTCATTACTTTAACAAACTATTAAATTAATCTAACTGGACTTGACTCAATTAACTGAGCCAACAAATTACAACTCATCCTTATCTCTTTAACTGATGGATAAATCCCTCAATCAAAAGAGAAACTGTTGCATGTCCTCACATAAACTTCAAGTTCATAATTCCTTAACTAATTAACTTAAGATGAATTAATTACTCAATTTACAAACTGCTGTTAATATCAAATTTGAATTTTATTTCCTATGTTTAGTCCAGGGACTAACTAAAATAAGAAGGGATCCCGAAATGCTATTTTTAGAAAATCTATTTTTAGCACTTTCACTTTTCACCCATTGTAGCTAAGATCTCCAATGGTTGAACTGCTATTTATAGCTCAGTTATTTATAGCAGTTCTATTTTTAGCATTTCTTGTTGCACATTTCAACACTCCCTCTCAACAAGAAAGGGATTATCAGTAACCCCGATCCTGTCTCTATGGAACTAGAACTTGCATTTTGACAATGCCTTAGTCAAAATATCTGCATCCTGCTCCTCAGTCGAAACATACTGCAACATCATGATCCTCTTGACCACACAGTCTTGTAGATGATGGTAATGAATATCTATATGCTTAGACATGTCATGAAACACTGGATTCTCAAAGAGTTTTATGCAACTCTGATTATCACAGTATATCACCATAGGATCCATCATCTGACCAAGCAATCCCACTAGAATCTTCCACATCCAAATGGCCTCGCATGCTGCCTGACTGGCAGCCATGTATTCAACCTCTACTGAGCTAAGTGCAACTGATCTTTGTTTCTTGCTATACCAAGAAATTGTAGTTGAACCAAGGTTAAAGATTCCTACAAAAGTTCTTTTCTGGTCTGATGGACTACCAGCCCAATCCGCATCTGTGAAGCCTTGCAACTTCACTCCCTCTATCTATTTGTACCATAATCCGTAATTGTGTAGTGCCTCTAAGATATCTCAGCACATGCTTCGCTACCTTCCAAAACAGCTTGGTAGGCTGAACCATAGCTTGACTCAGCTGGTTCACCGCAAAGCATAATTCGGGTCATTTGTTCACCAAATACATAAGTGAACCCACCAGCTGTTGATAAACAGTAGTAGCTACTACCTCACTTGAAGTAGCATCCTCCTTCCTCCAAATCCCAGCTAGAGGAGTCTACATGGGTTTGCACTTCTCCATGTGAAAGTGCCTAAGTATCTCATTAGCATACTTGCCTTGAGACACAAATACTTCCCCATTTTTCTGCCACACTTCCATGCCTAGAAAGTAGTGCATGATCTCAAACTCTCTTGCAAGGTCCTCCTTGCAAGATTTGATTTGATTAGTTGATCATCACTTGTCCATTTCAGATCATCGACATAAAGTAAAATAATCAATGGCTTACCTTCTACCATGATGTGGTAAAGGTTCGCATCTGCTTCACTCTTGGTGAAGCCTAACCTAGTGAAATAGTTGTCGATCCTGGTATACCAAGCATGGGGTGCTTGCTTCAGCCCATACAGTGCTCGCTTGAGCTAGCAAACATGTGACTCATGATCGAAGGTCTCAAATCCTTCGGGATGCTCAATGTATACCTCTTCCTCAATCTTCCCATTGAGGAACGTCGTCTTCACATCCATCTGATGGATCTTCCAACCCATCTAAGCTGATAGAGCTAGCATCAATCTCATAGATGAGTACCTTGCTACAGGAGCAAAGGTCTCATTGTAGTCGATCCCCTCAACCTGTGAGAAACCTCGGGCAACAAGCCTTGCCTTGTGTTTCTCAACACTGTCATCAGCTGCCTGCTTTACCTTGTAAAGCCATTAGGAACTAACCACTAACTTGTCCCCAGGTCTAGGGACAACATCCCACACACTATTCCGTATGATAGAATCGTACTCTTCTACCATTGCATCAACCCAGACTGGTTGTTGCACTGCCTCCTAAAAAGAAGAAGGTTCAGTCGCTACACACTCCCCAACCAGGGCCATGTAGCCAGTGTATCTCTTGGGAGATCTCCTATGTCTGCACTGAGAGGATGGTTGCCCCACATTCTCTCTCGCATCTAGCATCAATCTGTCAGCTTCCAATGAGCGTTTCTGCCCATCTCTGGAAGACTCTCCAGGAGTGGTGGTCTCCACTACTGGATCCTCTGCATGTGGCTAATCCACATCATCAAGAGGCTCCTCCTCCTTTGGAACTAAAAGTTCATCATCACCATGCAACTTGAGCTCCCTCTCAAGTGACACTCGCATGGCTCTCTGCTCATCGAACTTCAGATCCATGCGCACTACGGTCCTCTGACTGGCAGGGAGAAACACACGATAGTTGTGGAGTGTTTATAAGAAGATTTCGGCGTAAATCACATAAGGTAAGATATTTGTCGACGCGTTTCGAACCAACCAGTGTGGTTCATCGTCAGGACAAGTTGAAGAAACAGATCCAGCTCAACAAGTTAAATAGACCAGAGATTCCAACGGCTAAGTTAACAGCTAATTTTGACTAAATGACCCAGGTTAAAAATTAATTAAATATAATTAATATTATAATATTATTATTGTTATTATTAATATTATTAATATTTTAATATTATTATGCCCACGGGGCTTTGGATTGACAGTGAATGGGTGCGCTGTTAAGGCACTCCTTGCGAT
>APFE031240786.1:2213-22208 GCA_000404065.3 Pinus taeda | reverse complement strand
AATAACATAATACTGGGTAAAAAAAAAAATATTTCATTGTACACAGTTTTAAATATGGGTACGAGGGTTGAACCCATCGCCCACAGCATACATTCATATGTTTACTATTTGTTACACCATTCAACCCATTACCCAAGGCGAGTTTCATATATATAACATTAAATTACTCACCATCCTTGGTGCTTGACATAATCGTATTCAATATGATTTACACTGACAGTATCCCTTAGCGGATCCTACCTCCTAAATGCTGGTTGCATGAGGGATGGACAGGTGGACCTGCCTTGATACTGTCTACCCTTGATCTGGATGCTGAGCTCGAGAGTAGGTAATGACCTTGATTACAGCAGGCAAGTACTTAGCCTCCTTGGGATTATGGTTGATTTAACGATGGAGATGGAATCCTTCCATCGAACGGTGGATGTTTCGTGTGCCCACTTTACAAGCAGCATTCTAGGGTTTATGAAATTCATTTGACAGAAGGTAGGTCACTTCCTGAGAGCTCTGCTATGCGGCATCCAGACTATGGCATTTGATTCTCAGGTGTTTACCTCGGGCTTTGATGTTAGAACTTGAACCTGTTCTTTTGTGCCTGGAGGCTATGCTGATTTCCCAGCGTTCTATCCTGATTACCGCTCATTACATCAGGTAAATCCACCATCATTTCACTGTTGCTCGCCAATAGAATTTACTCGGTTGGTTGAACAGAGTATGGTGACCTCAGCACGGCGGCAAAGAACTACAACTCCAATTCTCCAGGGGAAACTATTTCACCGGTAAGAGCTTAACTCCTGTAAGAAATCTAGCTGTATAATGAGGAGTCGAATGCGAGGTTTAATTCTTATCTTCTTCTGTCAGGTGGTTTTCTGTTTTTCCCATGGAAGCTTGATTCATTCCTTACTTCCTGGGCTAAGGAAGCCTTCCTTTAATTCTTATCTTCTTCTGTCAGGTGGTTTTCTGTTTTTCCCATGGAAGCTTGATTCATTCCTTACTTCCTGGGCTAAGGAAGCCTTCCTTTAATTCTTATCTTCTTCTGTCAGGTGGTTTTCTGTTTTTCCCATGGAAGCTTGATTCATTCCTTACTTCCTGGGCTAAGGAAGCCTTCCACAGCTCGATGTCATGCGGCTCTACCCTTATGAATATTCTAGGGTTGCTGTGATGTGCTCGCACCTTGTGAGAGGCTTTCGGGTCTTTATTATTGCATGATGGTTTTAATTGTAGATGTATAAGCTTCCGGGTAGTTAAATTATCTCTTGTTCTGTTTAGAGGAATTACTTGGCGAGCCACCGATTTCCTTAACTCAGTCCGGCTGCGCCTTCTAGAATCATTTCATTGGATGTATGAATATTTATATACCCATTACTCCATACTGTGTGTAGCTCAGCTCTGAGTGGATATTTTGATTTCTGAGTTTTCTTTTATAAATATATATATATAAACTCTGTAGCTTCAGTTTCTTTAATAACCTGATTGAGTTCCAACAAGGGTTTGATTGTCTATTGATTTGGTTCCTGATTTCTATTTACTGGTACTTGGATGTATATTTTCCTCAATTTGTCAGTATATATATGTATATATATTAATCCGGGGTTTTTATCCCCAAATGCGCTCGGCGCTCAGGAACCTCTAGTCATGTTTTATCGCTTCTATACGAATGACAATGTTTTCATTTCCTAGCTTTATTGTAAACATAATTTTCGAGGGTCTGTCCTGAATATTTCCAGTTTACATGTTCGCGGAATTTCTTCGAATGAAATAGTTTAACTCTTTAAGTTACGTAGCTTCCGCATGTTGTTTTCTGGGTTCTTTTGAAATGTTCTCTGAATGTATACGAATTTCCAGTTTCGTTTTAAATAAATCTTGACCCTATAACTAAGGGTGTATGGATGCAATTGTCGGTTATAATGGCTTTTCCTTCACACATGCTGTTGTATATTTACGCTATCTTTCTACTATCGCAGAGGAGAAAATAATACCTTGTTTACAGTGTATGATCTCTGATGGATTATGTTACTATATGGGGTAATTATTCACACCCAGAACCTATAAATCTTGTCATTATTTATTACTGTTCCGCTCAGATGTTTTATTGTCATTCTTTTATTTCGTTACAGGTATAAGTTTTATGAGTCCTTTCATTTTCTTGTACATGGAAATTACTATTCCCCTTCAACATTCTATTCGTCTTCTAAGGGGAGGGTTTTGGTATTTAAACGAATTCCTGAAACCAACCTCCCAGACAGTCCTCTGTTCAAGTTAATTAAATAATCTAAGTTCAGTCGAACTATAAGTAAATTCTTTTCATCTCAAACAGAATGTAATTATTCTCTTGCTAATCTACTGGGACTATCATCAGAGTACTCTGCTCCTTAATCTACAGCTAACTCATATTTCGAAAAGTATGAAATTTTCTCGGAAATATAAAAACTGTAACTATACTTACCTGTACTGTCACACTTACAGTCTCCTATACTTCTCCAGATTGGAGAAAATTGGTTTTTGTTGCTTGCTTTCCTCCCAACCACGAGATTAGTCAATCCAGACTAATCTCCCCCCAAGCTCTTCTGCCAGGCCTCTGCCTTCGGCAAATATATTGCAGCACCTGTGCCTGTGCTATCTGGTCCTCACCAGACTTAGCACTATCTCTTTCCTTCTTCTGCACCTTTCTTTTCCCGTCTGTTCCTTAACAGCCCAGGCCTTTCCTTTTCCCATCTTTTCTATGGGAGGAGTAAAAACAGTTAGGGTTTGCCCCCTTGCTGGCAACTGTTTATTATTATTTTATTTTATTTTTAAATCTGGCAAGAAAAGAGAATAACTTTCTCATCGAAAGTTACCATATGTAATTAACTCAATCCATATTCAGTTTTGGAATTAATAACACTCTAATCATTTTATAAAGAAAACAATAATCTCTATTCCACATTTTACCTACAATGGTAAAAACAGAGGATTTATTCACATAAATTATCCGGTCATTACATCTCCTCCCCCTGAGATTGGACACCGTCTCGGTGTCTTTCAGCCACGAACAGAGCTGGATAAGTTCTTTTCATTAATTCTTCATCTTCCCAAGTGGCTTCCTCAGGTCCATAGTGTCGCCACTGGACCTTAACTTGGGTAATAACTCGTTTCCGCAGCTGCACTTCTCTCTGGTCAAGGATGTTTAGAGGTTCGACTAGAACCTCTCCTTCCGGTTCGACCTGTATTGCACAATTTCTAAAGTTAGTTTTTCTTTCAATATCAATTCCAACAGTCTTACTGTAGCAATAGTTACTACCTGATGTCCTGCCATTGGATCACATGCTTAGGGTCATAGACATATTTCTTCAGTACCGAAACATGGAACATGTTGTGGACTCGAATGTGGCTCGGCAAGGCAAGCTAATATGCCACTGGTCCAATCCTAGCCAGGATTTGGAAGGGTCCACAGTATCGGGGTGCCAATTTGGCACACCCGCTGCATTGTAAGGTACTTCTTTTAGTTTGAATTCTGATATAAACGTGATCCCCAACTTGGTACTCCTTAAATCTTCTTTTCCGATCAACAAAATTTTTCTCTCTGTCTTGAGCAGCCTTCAAATTTACGTGCACTCTTTTCACCATATCTTCCATTTCTTTAAGCATCTCAGGTCCCAAACTCAGTTTATCCTCGGGTCCCCCCCAGCTAGAGGGTGTTCAGCATTTCCGACCGTGCATGACCTCAAATGGGCTCATTTGTGTAGAGGTGTGATATCCATTATTATATGCGAATTCTACCAGATGCAGATATTCTTCCCACAGCGTGGGTTGTTGCATCATGTATGCCCGCAGCATATCTTCCACCACTTGGTTTACTCATTCTGTTTGTCCATCGGTCTGAGGATGGTATGCTATGCTGAAATTTAGTTGGGTTCCTAAATCAGCGAATAGTGTTCTCCAGAAGGCTGATGTGAACTTCACATCGCGATGGGAAATTATTGTTTTAGGAAGTCCATGAAGCTTAAACACATTCTACATAAAACATGAGCAATCTGTGTAGCTTTGTACGTGGATTGTACCGGTATAAAATGCGCAGCTTTACTTAGTTTATCCACTACCACCATAATGGAATTGTTGTTCCTTTTTGACTTAGGTAACCCTGTGATGAAATCCATGGAAATGATTTCCCATTTCCATTCCGGAATAGGTAAAAGTTGTAATAATCCCGCTGGATGCTGGTGTTCTGCTTTAATCTGCTGGTATTCTAAACATCGTGCGAAATACTCGCCAATGTTCTTCTTCATTCCTGGCCAAAAGTAATCTTTTTGGATGGCAGTAATCATTTTCTGGTATCCCGGGTGTCCCGCATAATGGTTGACATGAAATTCATCCATAATCAGATTTTTAATTTTATCTTGGTTGGGTACATATAATCTTTGCTGGAAATATATCATTCCTGCATCATCTAACTCATAATCTGGTTGGCCTGCCAAGTTAGCAGATTGTTGTAGCTGCAGTTTTAACTGCTGATAATTAACATCTTGACATGAGGCTTCTTTAACCATTTCCAAAATGGGACTCTTCCACCCACTAACGGAGACTTCATACAAATGTTGTACTTTCCGACTTAAGGCATCCCCCACTCGGTTTTCTTTCCCTTGCAAATGTTTTATATCAAAATCAAAGCCGCTCAGGAAGTCCACCCACCGTGCTTGTCTAGCGTTTAAGGTAGGCTGGCTAAAATAGTTGGTCAAACTATGATGATCAGTGAGAAGCAAAAATTTCCTGCCCACAAGATAATGTCGCCACATTTTTAAGGCATGGATGACGACAGTCAATTCTAAATCATAAGCAGAGTATTTCTGTTCATGCTCCTTTAATTTCCGAGACTTGTACGCGACCACCTTGCCTTCTTGCATTAAAACTCCACCTACTCCTTCTTTGCTCGCATCCGTACATACCACGTAATCCTTATCAGGGTCAGCTATCCTCAAAATGGGTGTTGTGGTGAGTAGGTGTTTCAATTGTTCAAAACTTTTCTGCCAGTTTGGGGTCCAATGAAATGTTTTCCCCTTTTTCTGTAATGAGGTAATGGGAAATGCAACTCTAGAAAAACCTTCTACAAATCTGCTATAATATCCAGCCAGTCCCATAAAAGATCGAACATCTGCCACATCCTTCGGTACAGGCCAGTCCATTATGGCCTTTATCTTCTCTGGGTCCACAGCGATCCCTTCCTTGGTAATTACATGACCCAAGTATTGGATTTCTTCTTTAAAGAAATCACACTTACTAAACTTTGCGTATAGTTGGTGTTCCTGAAGGGTCTGTAACACCTTTCTAAGATGTTCATGATGCTCCTCCATGGTGCAAGAATATACTAATATGTCATCAATAAATATCAGTACAAATCTGTCCAAATATTGATGAAAAATACTGTTCATTAAACACATGAACGTTGCGGGGGCATTGGTAAGTCCGAATGGCAAGACCACAAATTCATAATGACCGTATCTGGTTCTAAAAGCTGTTTTAGCGATATCCTCATCTTTAATTCGGATTTGATGGTAACCAGAACGCAGATCAATTTTAGAGAACACCGCCGCACCTTTCACTTGATCAAATAGTTCGTCGATCCGTGGTAAAGGATATTTATTCTTAATGGTTAACTTATTTAACTGACGGTAATCAATGCACATCCGGAAGGTTCCATCCTTCTTCTTAACAAACAGCACTGGGGCTCCCCACGGGGACACACTAGGACGTATATAATTCTTGTCTAATAACTCTTGCAACTGCATTTTCAATTCTGTCAGCTCGGGTACACTCATTCTATATGGTGCCCGTGACACTGGTGCTGCTCCTGGAACCAACTCAATGGTAAAATCTATGTTCCTTCTTGGGGACAACCCAGGAATTTCTTCTGGAAACACATCTGTGAATTCTTGGATTACAGGGATATTATTTAGAATGATTGTTTTATCCTTAGAATCTGCATAACCCACCTGGATGGCATAGACCTGGCATCCTTTTCGAATACATTTTACAAGTTGGTTTGCTGTTATTGGTCGAACTTGCACAGGTCGTTTAATTCCTTGCATCTCTTTTTTGTTTCCAAGGTGATCTCTAAAGTAGATAATCTTGGTCTTACAGTCCACCAATGACCAATGTTTTTCCAGCCAGTCCATCCCAATGAGAATATCATAGGAGCCAAGGGGGAGCACATTTAAATCAGCTGTTACTAGCTGTCCAGCTATGGTGAAGGAGCAGTCCTTAATTTTAGCTGTCACTCGTCTTTTGGCTCCCGTAGCTAATTGCACTAGCCATGAGTTTTTAAACTTAACAGATTGTAAATTACAACGTTCCACTACTTTTGAGCTTACATAACTCAGTGTAGCCCCAGGATCAATTAAAACAGATACAGTAAGGTCTGAAATATTACCTTCGAATTCGACCATAGTTGGTTGATACTCCACCTGACGGTCTTCCAAAGCCGCATTAATCCTAGGTACACTGCATCCCACTTCGCCGACTGTTGAAGCTTCATGAATCTGGGATAACTGTTCTGTCCCCTTCCGCTGTGGACAGTTTTTGATGTAGTGGGGTCCCCCACAACCCCAACATTACATCGGGGGTCTTATTGTCCCTTCATTGTCCAAGCGTGCCTGCTGTTCACTGACTTTAGATTCATTGTTAGGCCTAAATTTGGATGTAGTTCTAACTGGAATTCTGCTATTCAGTCCCTTGCCATTTCCCTTACTTCCACTGTTGCGATTTCCTTTGCTGTTTCCTATTGACTTAAAGCCCTTTTTCTCATTCCATTTCTTGCCAGCTGCTTCTCCCTTTTGTTTGCTTTGCTGATAACAGATTCTAGCCTTCCGAATTACCTCATCCATTGATTTTGGATTATCAAATTCAATCCTTTCTCGCATGTAGGGCGGTAAGCTGCTTACAAATCTCTGTACCTTTGCCTTTTCCTCCCTTATATATGGCACATAGCGAAGCAGGGAAGTAAAGCGGGTGATGAACTCGTCCATAGTCTGCTGCCCCAAACGCAGATCATGGAACTCTCTTGCCTTCTCATCGTAGAACCATTCAGTTAGGTACCTCTCTTTAAAATACTTTTGGAAGTTATCCCAAGTAATAGTCTGTTCAGTAACTCCTTTTACAATCTTCACTTCCTCCCACCATAAGGTGGCCTTTCCCTGTAGCTGAAAAATAGCCAATCTGGCTTTAAGATTGTGGTCATATTCATAGAGCTGAAAATACTTGTTCATATTAATTAGTCATGCTTCAGCTGCTTCTTCTTGTTCCCCATCAAAATGTGGGGGTTTAATTTTGCGAAATTCCCCTTGTAATTCCACCCTTTGTCTTTTCGAAGTTTGTTGTTCAATTACATTATCGGAACGCTCCTCCTGTTCCTCCGATCCTTCAGGGGGCATAGGGTGGCTCTGTTCTTCCGACATCCTCTGTTGCTCCATGCTAGGATTAACTGGTACTTGATTCTGTCGATCAGATAAACTTTTCAATATTCTTTCTTGTTTCATCGTTAGTCTGGCATTGTCTTCCCGCAGCCTTGCCATCTCATTTTTAAGTTCCTGTACGGTTTCCAGAATGGCTTGATTTGTAATTCTGGCCTCTTCCCCAAGCTGGACCCATAGTTTAGGATTATTTTCGGGACCAGGTATCCCTTGTCCTATCACAGGTCATCGAGTTGTATTATCTGCTCTCCTCATGCTGCAAGTTTTTGAAACTCCTGATCCTATACTTATTCCAACAAAATGAAAAGAATGATAAGGAAGATTCATAAAAATAAAAAAATAAAAAAATTATTCCTCTTATGTCAATCTATCCTTACCCAGAGGCCTCAGTTTTGTAACTGGGCTCTGATACCACATGTCACAACCCCTTTAATCCAAAAAGAATAACATAATACTGGGTAAAAAAAAAAATATTTCATTGTACACAGTTTTAAATATGGGTACGAGGGTTGAACCCATCGCCCACAGCATACATTCATATGTTTACTATTTGTTACACCATTCAACCCATTACCCAAGGCGAGTTTCATATATATAACATTAAATTACTCACCATCCTTGGTGCTTGACATAATCGTATTCAATATGATTTACACTGACAGTATCCCTTAGCGGATCCTACCTCCTAAATGCTGGTTGCATGAGGGATGGACAGGTGGACCTGCCTTGATACTGTCTACCCTTGATCTGGATGCTGAGCTCGAGAGTAGGTAATGACCTTGATTACAGCAGGCAAGTACTTAGCCTCCTTGGGATTATGGTTGATTTAACGATGGAGATGGAATCCTTCCATCGAACGGTGGATGTTTCGTGTGCCCACTTTACAAGCAGCATTCTAGGGTTTATGAAATTCATTTGACAGAAGGTAGGTCACTTCCTGAGAGCTCTGCTATGCGGCATCCAGACTATGGCATTTGATTCTCAGGTGTTTACCTCGGGCTTTGATGTTAGAACTTGAACCTGTTCTTTTGTGCCTGGAGGCTATGCTGATTTCCCAGCGTTCTATCCTGATTACCGCTCATTACATCAGGTAAATCCACCATCATTTCACTGTTGCTCGCCAATAGAATTTACTCGGTTGGTTGAACAGAGTATGGTGACCTCAGCACGGCGGCAAAGAACTACAACTCCAATTCTCCAGGGGAAACTATTTCACCGGTAAGAGCTTAACTCCTGTAAGAAATCTAGCTGTATAATGAGGAGTCGAATGCGAGGTTTAATTCTTATCTTCTTCTGTCAGGTGGTTTTCTGTTTTTCCCATGGAAGCTTGATTCATTCCTTACTTCCTGGGCTAAGGAAGCCTTCCACAGCTCGATGTCATGCGGCTCTACCCTTATGAATATTCTAGGGTTGCTGTGATGTGCTCGCACCTTGTGAGAGGCTTTCGGGTCTTTATTATTGCATGATGGTTTTAATTGTAGATGTATAAGCTTCCGGGTAGTTAAATTATCTCTTGTTCTGTTTAGAGGAATTACTTGGCGAGCCACCGATTTCCTTAACTCAGTCCGGCTGCGCCTTCTAGAATCATTTCATTGGATGTATGAATATTTATATACCCATTACTCCATACTGTGTGTAGCTCAGCTCTGAGTGGATATTTTGATTTCTGAGTTTTCTTTTATAAATATATATATATAAACTCTGTAGCTTCAGTTTCTTTAATAACCTGATTGAGTTCCAACAAGGGTTTGATTGTCTATTGATTTGGTTCCTGATTTCTATTTACTGGTACTTGGATGTATATTTTCCTCAATTTGTCAGTATATATATGTATATATATTAATCCGAGGTTTTTATCCCCAAATGCGCTCGGCGCTCAGGAACCTCTAGTGATGTTTTATCGCTTCTATACGAATGACAATGTTTTCATTTCCTAGCTTTATTGTAAATATAATTTTCGAGGGTCTGTCCTAAATATTTCCAGTTTACATGTTCGCGGAATTTCTTCGAATGAAACAGTTTAACTCTTTAAGTTACGTAGCTTCTGCATGCTGTTTTCTGGGTTCTTTTGAAATGTTCTCTGAATGTATACGAATTTCCAGTTTCGTTTTAAATAAATCTTGACCCTATAACTAAGGGTGTATGGATGCAATTGTTGGTTATAATGGATTTTCCTTCACACATGCTGTTTTATATTTACGCTATCTTTCTACTATCGCAGAGGAGAAAATAATACCTTGTTTACAGTGTATGATCTCTGATGGATTCTGTTACTGTATGGGGTAATTATTCACACCCAGAACCTATAAATCTTGTCATTATTTATTACTGTTCCGCTCAGATGTTTTATTGTCATTCTTTTATTTCGTTACAGGTATAACTTTTATGAGTCCATTCATTTTCTTGTACATGGAAATTACTATTCCCCTTCAACATTCTATTCGTCTTCTAAGGGGAGGGTTTCGGTATTTAAACGAATTCCTGAAACCAACCTCCCAGACAGTCCTCTATTCAAGTTAATTAAATAATCTAAGTTCAGTCGAACTATAAGTAAATTCTTTTCATCTAAAACAGAATGTAATTATTCTCTTGCTAATATACTGGGACTATCATCATAGTACTCTACTCCTTAATCTACAGCTAACTCATATTTCGAAAAGTATGAAATTTTCTCGGAAATATAAAAACTGTAACTGTGCTTACCTGTACTGTCGCACTTACAGTCTCCTATACTTCTCCAGATTAGAGAAAATTGTTTTTTGTTGTTTGCTTTCCTCCCAACCACGAGATTAGTCAATCCAGACTAATCTCCCCCCAAGCTCTTTTGCCAGGCCTCTGACTTCGGCAAATATAATGCACCACCTGTGCCTGTGCTATCTGGTCCTCACCAGAATTAGCACTATCTCTTTCATTCTTCTGCGCCTTTCTTTTCCCGTTTGTTCCTTAATAGCCCGGGCCTTTCCTTTTCCCATCTTTTCTATGGGAGGAGGAAAAACAGTTAGGGTTTGCCCCCTTGCTGGCAACTGTTTATTATTATTTTTATTTTTTTTTAAATCTGGCAAGAAAAGAGAATAACTTGCTCATCGAAAGTTACCATATGTAATTAACTCAATCCATATTCAGTTTTGGAATTAATAACACTCTAATCATTTTATAAAGAAAACAATAATCTCTGTTCCACATTTTACCTACAATGGTAAAAACAAAGGATTTATTCACATAAATTATCTAGTCAATACAAGACGACTTACTCCTCTTGTCATACGTCATTTTGGTAAGTCCATGTGAATTAAGTAATTAAGAAATTGCGAGATCATTAAGAAATTATAATTTAAATGAAATTCAAAATTCAAAATTATTTTTTGAAGCACAACTTTCTGATTGTTGAGAAGAAAAATGATATGTTCGAACAGCATAACATCGCAAGGGATCTTGAGGCCTCCTTTCTGCTCGTACCCATATTCCTGTACGGACTTTTGCAGGAGCTTGGCGAAGATGGGGTGGTTGAGAAAGCTTGTGTTTATAACAAATATTCTGAGCTCCTTCATGCCCACATAGACAGGCAGGTATCCTTCGGGGACATCGGTGTAACAGCAATCATGGGATCGCCGTCGGCCTCTGTTTCTTTTAGGTTCATGAGCACCATGGCAACTGTACTTGTCCTCGCCCCTGTTCCCCATCAGCAGAGGGCTTTGCAACTGAAGGCAGCTGGATCTGTCACTCTCTGTAGCTTTCGGATTAGCTGACGCATTCTGCGAAAAAAACCCAAATTCCCACAAAATGTTGCAGCACAGCTAATGAAATTCCTAAAGAACAAAACGAAATGGGTCCCCTCGGAAGCAATTCAGTCTTTAGACCTTAATGCAGAAATGACATAATTAGAACAAAAAATGCAGGGGAGGGTGAGAGTTTTTTGGACGAGGAAACAAACAACTGTGCGGGAATGACTAAAACTAGGGCGCATTCGCCATTTATGGAGGAACCCAAAGGGCTTTTTTTAACAGACAAAGAAAGAAAACTAATTTCAGCAGACTTTAGTGAATCTGATGATGATACCCATGCAAAGATTAAGATGAACAGTCAGAGTCATGCTTAACTAAGAAAGTGTTCGGTGAAACAGTGGATCAACAAAAAAGTGCAATTAGGCTCCTGCCTTTCTTTGCTTCACTTTTGGTTCTGATGTGAATTGAACTGGCTCGCTCTGGTGCAAATTGAACCAGCTATATGCAGTCTGTTGAAAGCTACACTACGACCCCTCTATCAATGTAAATACATGCAAACACACTCCCTAGTCATGCAAAAACACTCACAGACCGTCACCACCTACCTCCTTCCATTGGTGCAGTTGATGATATTATATACAATTTGTTGTAACCCACACGTGGATGCCTCTATGAATGTGACTACATGCAAAAACACAGATGGCCTCAAAATAAGTGTGTGCCTCGAAAAAGTGCTGGCCTCAAAATAAAACTTAGGATATGATCTTTCAAAATTTATATGATAAATTTAAACCTAAAACTTTGGTTAAAGTGGTAATGTTAATGCACTAATCACTTAATGTAAAAAAATGCTGCAATAAGAGGTGCATTCTTCGTGCCCAATCAAATAGTGAGGAAATATTGGTTAAACGATATCATGCCCACTTGCACTACAAAGTTGTAGAGAAACTTTGGTTAAATCTACGATATAAAAAACGAGTCAACACTATTAATATGCGGTCAACGGCATACCGATCGCTATATACCTGCTTGGGTAGGCATAATAATACGGCATAATGATATGTTTTGATAGTGTGTATAAGTTAATGGTTTCGGCAATGGTGAAACATTAATGTTAAGGAATTATTTTATAGTTTAATCATGGTTTTAAAAGTTTTATGTAATGGTGTTTTTCATCGTGTATTTTTCAAACCGAATTTAGACCCACGTGAGGGCTATATTAGCCACATTTCCCTATACATCTGATGATCATTACATTTTTTCTAATCTAGATGGTAGGGTTATATAGTGAATGTTTTTTCTTTTAGGTTATATTTGGAGTTAAGATAATATTATTTATGTTTTAGCATATTGTAAGGAAAATATTTTCACAAGATTATTTAGTAAATGGTTTTTCTTTTAGGTTATATTTGGAGCTAAGTTAATACTATTTATGTTTTAGTTTATTGTAAGAAAATAATTGTGACATTTACAACAATTTTGACATTTTAGTAAATGTAAGGAAAAAGGGAAATTTAGTAAATGTAAGGAAAAAGGGAAATTTGTGAGTTAATAAACAATTTTGAGTTAATAATGAGTGTTATCCACTCATGATTATGAATATGAAGTCAATTATGTCATATTTGTGTCTTATTTTAAAGCCAAAAGTCTAAGCCATCATTTCTTGCGTTGCTAAGTAGACTAAAGAATGAGAGAGGGAAGATTAAATGGTTACACATTAATCGCTTCCATCCTTACCCCTTACCTAATAATTAGGTATGATTTACAATTTTTACATTTTATAATTTTTTTTAAGGGTGGGTGGAGTCTTTTTCTTGGAGGCTTATTACAAAGTATGTAACATGTTGCATCGAATTGAACCTACATGGAATTGAACTTCTATGAAGGGAAGAATATAATGTTCTCCCCACCACCTAAAAAACTAAACTATGACATCTTTGTACGTTTTAATAATCAAATTTTTATATGAAAAATAACTCTTATAAGAAAAGAAAAAGAAAATAGTCAAATTATTAAGTGGAAAGGAACTCTTATTTCACAAATAAAAGAGTGTTATAAATTAATTTGGTTTATGTGTCGTGATGTTAAAAATATATTATGAAATAAAATTTCAAACCTTTCTTTTAATTAATAATATAAAATTAAAAATTAAAAATATTTTTTTTAAATTAATTTTTTTATAATAATTTTTTAAATTTTCCTAACATCTTTTTGAACAAAAATGGTATTGAAATTTTTGTTTCCGAAATTTTTATTATGGAAAAGCTACACAGTAATGTTTATGTCATTGAACTTTTGTATCCCATCTTTTTCAGTTTCACAAAAATACGAGAATAATTTCTTCACCCACTGAGCAACGATGTGGATCTAAGGCTATGTTGCACGAGAACCATTCTTGAGAGCTAGGAAACCCATTCTCGTGGTTCCCACGTTCCCCGGAACTTTGGAGTTGCAAAGGAACATTATGTTTTATTAGGGAAGGAAAACGAGAGATTTCGATGGTTTTCGAATATTTGAAGGCGCAAATCAAGAACTTGGGAGTGGATTTTATAGTGTTCCCATAGATTTCTAGATGAAAATTGGTGAGAATATTGTGGACGGAAATTGGCAGGAGGTTTTATTTGGCACCGAAAAAAAACCTCCAGTTCCTCCATAAATGCTAGCTCCTAGGCCTCCTTTCACTGTATCACTAAGTTTGTTGGTTGTTGTTGAGAGGAGGATAGTTTGTTGTTTTCACTGAGGTATGTTGTTTTGTTTTGAGATTCGAAGAGCGAACAATGTTGTTTGGTGTTGAGAGCAGGAGAGCGAAAAGTGTCTAACAACCCTTTGGCAATAGACAACCTCTTGTTTCGTCCCTTAGAGATTCAGGTAAGATCAAGCATATTTTTTATGTAAATCATTCGGCTTCCTAACCCACACACGAAGAGATATGTAGAGGAAAAGATAGTGTGTTGTAGCTTCTTCCTATATCCGTCTTTTAGATATTTATAATTTATTTTGTTTGTAGGATCAATTGAAGGTCCGATAGTCGTCTGTCTCATATATGTATTATCCTCCACCCATCATTTATGCAATTTCAATTGTGAATTAGCTTTTCTTCATGAGTTATAGTTGGAAGAGAGCCCCCTTTTTTATTACTTAAAGTATTTTGACTCAAAGATCGCTAGATCGACCAAGCTGTAATGTCGAGCAACCAACGTTTCTGTGTGTTCACTTACAGTTAGCTTCTTTCCATGACTATTTGGGTGTAAGCCCTTAACCACTTAAAATTCAGAGTAAAGATTAATTTATGCTAATTTATTTTACTATTTTTTAGGTCAATACCTTTTTTTTATAATTAAATGCAAAACATCAACGTTTTCCCATTTTTTTTTATTGGTATTATCCACATAGATGGTAGTTTCTTGAGTTGATTTTATTGATATTGTCCACATAGGTAGATATGTAAAAAAGGATCTCTTCCACTCTAACAATGTAAAAGCAACTTCCTTCTCTAGATAATGAAGTTCTTTTCCTTTTATCTTCCTAGACCCTAATTTGCAGTAATTTATATGACATGCAGTATGTTATATGTCATGCAGTAGCTTAACAAAAAAATAAAATGAGCATAGAAAGACTCGATTGTGTTTTCCACTTTGTTTTATTGTAAATAAACAACTAAGTGAGAAGAACATTAAATACTTCAAACATATATCGTATGGTGAGAGTGGGATTTCATATTGGTGATAATATTAATATTTTAATACTTTTAAACATAAATAATGAGGATAATAAACATAAACAATGAGGATTCACTTTATCTAGACATGCCTTGTCATTGCTTCTAATAATTTGACAAAAAAATTCGATTGAATATAAGTGAGTGTTTCCCTTTATTTTTTGCATCGAAGGATAGATCCATAAGCCATTAGAGTAGAAGTATAATAGATTTTTTTTCATTCATTTCATTTTCGTTGATATATTTTCATTTTCGTTAAGTTTTATTTTTTATCATTAGTTGGTGTGCAATTTTTGTTTCATAATCTATAGTAGCCATTCATCCAATTACATTTTCCCTAATCATTCGTATTTGACCTCTCGATGGTTTTAACTCAATTTTATTACTTCATTGGCATTGGTGCTAAAAAAAATGCTTAGTGTTTTTTTCTATTAAGCCTTATTGTTGGTTGAAATTTTGATTGATAGGCAGAACATGATAGGTACATTTGTATCTTTGTATCTAAGTACAAGTTATTTTTTTATTTCTCACTATGCATTTTGTTTATAATGTGTTTTTTGTCTCTTGTATTAATTAAGGAAAACATGGAGGGTGTTAGTTTAATACTAACAAGTGGATATGAAAATTCTTCCCTTCCTCCAATTCCAAGTGGTCAAGTCCAACAAAGCACAAACCCCAAGAAACCCTTGTTAAACTTTGTGAAGAAAATTACTAAAAACAAGAAAAATAATAGTCGTGGTTGTGAAGAATGGATGTGCACATTGTGTAACCATGTGTTTAAAGGAAGCTACACTAGGGTGTGGCATCATCTTCTATCCCTATACGGTGATGGGGTAAAGGGTTGAACATGTATTATTTTGAAAATGATAGAGTTGACAAAGCTTCATATGGGTCCCCTAGGATCCAATGTAATAAACCTAGACAATGATTGTAATTTTAAAGTACCTAGATCTTCTCCCCTGATATGGCAGATTCAGTTAATCAAAATGCATCAAACCAATTTGATTTTGTGGGGTGATTTGCTTCTAAGAGGAGTAAGAGGACAATTAATTTTTCTGAGGAACAAATTGCTAAAATCTAAAATGTAGTAAAGGCTGATGATTTTATTTCTAATTTTTTAATGGAAAATGCAATTTCATTTAATGCTACCTATTCTCCACATTACAAATAAATGATGTGAAAAATCATAGCTACTGGGTCAGGATATGCGCCTCCAAATTACAACAAAATGAGGACATCATTGTTAGATAAAGGGGTGACAAGAATGTAGGGGCTTATGGGCCCCCTTAAGCAATCTTGGATTTATTCAGGATGTTCAATAGTTATTGATGGTTGGAGAGACATTGAACAAATTCCATTGTTGAATATTATTGTTACATCTCCCATTGGGCCATATTTTTAAGAGCAGTTGATTGTAGTGGGAAAACAAAGGATGCTACCTTCATGTTTGAAGTATTGAAAGAAGCAATTGATGAGCTTGGTCCTTTAAATGTAGTACATGTAATCACAGATGCATCCCTTGTTTACAAAGCAGCAGGTTTGATGGTTCAAAGTTGATATAGGCATGTCTTTTGGACTCCTTGTTGTGTACATGCCTTGAATAATGTCCCCAAAGGCATTGGCAAAATATCTTGGATTGCAAAACTCATTTTAGATGCAAGAGATGTAAAAATGTACATTTGCAACCACCATGCCTCTTTAGAAATCTATAGGATGTATTCAAAGAAGAGG
This sequence comes from Pinus taeda, assembly GCA_000404065.3. Classification (NCBI taxonomy): domain Eukaryota; kingdom Viridiplantae; phylum Streptophyta; class Pinopsida; order Pinales; family Pinaceae; genus Pinus; species Pinus taeda. The sequence goes on along the minus strand of APFE031240786.1, from coordinate 5,598 downwards.
TTTTTGAAAATTGCAGAAACAAGATATGCTACATAGCTCACTCTTCTTCAACGTATGGTTGATTTGCATGCATCCTTACAAGCCACTGTTGTTTCCCAAGAGTGGGATGCATGGTCTGAATCTAAATCAGTGTAGGCAAAGAAGATAAGAGAGAAGCTTCTCAATGATGGTTGGTGGTCTGATTGTAACTATGTTGTTTCTTTCACAGCTCCAATTGTAGAGTTGATTAGGTATGAAGATTCTGATGGCCCCGCTCTTGGATAAGTTTATAAATGTATTGATATCATGATAGGCAAGATAAGGAACATCATTCGGGATAGAAACCCTTCAATGAAATTCATAAGATAATAGAGAAGAGATGGATCAAACTCAATACATCTCTTCACATGGTTGCTTAGCTCTTAATCCAAAGTGGTATATGGAGAGACCGAACAAAGTTCTACCCATTGAAGATGAAGAAGTGAAACAATGCTTTCTTGATGTCATATGCAAAACCAATACACCTAATGAAGCAACTGTAATGTGGTAACAATTTATTAATTTTTCTACATTAAACCCTTCCAAATTTTCTCAAGATGCAAGGGGGGACATCATCATTTATGCACAAACGAATCCCATTGGATGGTGGAGAACATATGGGGGAAAGCCAAAGATTTTTCAGAATCTTGCCTCACGCTTGCTATCTCAGGTTTCTAGGTCATCGACAACTTGAAGGAATTAGTCTACTTATAGTTTCATTCACTATGTTAACATGAAGAGGCTTACCTCTAAGAGAGCAGAGAAATTGGTTTATATGCATAGTAGTCTTCGACTTTGGTCAAGGAATCTACTTGAGTATTTAGAGTACCCTGCACCAAGATGGGATGTTGATGCTAAGGAGGCTTCCGAGATTGATGATGATGAGGATAATCCTTCACTAGATGCAAGTTTAGTTGGCATAAATTTGGGTAGCATTGCAGGTGATATTGATATTGATGATGGTGATGATGAAATTGGAGTGCGTAGCGAGGCTCAAGGTTATATGCATAGTCTTGATGCTGAAGATTGCACTTTACAGTCATCTTTCAACTTTAGTCTTTAATGTTATGTTTTGGACTTTGACCATTTTCGGACCATGTATTACTTTGTCACTTTGGGCATTTGTCATTTTTTTTACTATGTACTACATTGGGCATGATAGCAATATGAATATTAATACAATGATTTCTTTGATTTTCGTTATGTTTCTTAAATTTGATATTTATATAATAAATTAAAATTGTAAATTTATTTTAATATTTGAATGTTTTGATTATTATATAAATTATATCATTAAAAAAATATCTTTTTATTTTTTGTTATATAAAATTACTGTGTCCAATTAGTTATTTGCTGGAAATTTTGAGAAAACAGTTCTAGATACCTGTACCCAAGTTCCCAATATTCCCACTTTCCAAATGCAACATAGATCTAAAAAAATGCCCATTCCAAACTAAGGTTACTTATTAGAATATTGTTACACACGTTGAGACTTTCAGAACACCGGAGGATACTGGTTGACTTTCAGCGATGATTTCTATCATTCATTAAATATACCTGATGATATTCGACATTAACTGGTCTGCACAAACTTCTAATGCAATAGATAGAGACTAACCTCAAAGCTGACCTCAAAGCCAATGTAACTATCAGGTGAGGATTCCAGTGATGCTTTATATTATTCGTGGCATATAACAGATGATTGCTGAGGCAAAAGAGTGGTTGACGTCGAAGCCGCTATAAGTACTAGGTAACGACTTTCCGGAGGATTCTGGGAATTTATACAGCATCCGAAATTGTGTTTGAATATTCGTTACTCTCACCAAGAATGTTCGATATCCTCCTACCTTCTCTTTTCCGCGGGCCTTTTTTGACGGGGCAGAACAGTCTGGACAATGCGGGTGCGGTGTACATATTATTATAGACGATAGCATAGATTTTCAGTTATTTTGGAATGGTGGCAGAGGTACAAACAACTTGGCTGAAGCAAGAGCTTTAGCTGGGTTGTTTGCTTTTTTTCTTTTATGGGCATTCAGGACTTTGTCATTTATGGGGATTCTAAAATTGTGGTTGATCATATCAATGGATCAAGCTATATTGGATACCCCATCTTTTGGGATGGTTAAATCGGGCTTCTCATTGCTGGAATCTTCTTAATCGGCCTTCCATCACTCGCATTCCACGTTCACACAATACTGAGGCGGACAGATTATCCAAGGATGGAATGTCTTTTGAAGAGGGTGGAGGATCTTTGAAGATTACTGTGGATTCTCTTTCTTATCCTATTCAGGATTTTTGTTTCTCTGATTTGTGAACAACCCATCTATAGTTTTTCTCATCATCATCTCTCTAGTACATATATGTAGTTATATATGCTCCTCATACAGATTGTCTGCATTATATGATTTTGCTTGATTGGCAACATTTTGAATTGCTAATATCTTAACCACTGATCTGCTGCTGCGATGGCGCCTTATGTATTTTGATGATGATTCCAGCCTATATGCTGAATCATATGTCCCCCTTTTATATTGACTTAATATAAGAATATCATGATTTTTCTCTCTGAAAAAAAAAAGTTTTTCAACCATGGACCCCTGAGTTTATATATATAACTTAAATGTTAAATAACAACACAGCAATTATAATTATTCTTCCCAATCAAACAACTCAAAATAAACTCAAGTCTTAAATCAACTCAGTAATTACAACAAAAAAATTACCACATTACTCAAACCAATAATTATAACACAATAAAATAAATCCCATAGCTCCTTGACCAAACAATGGGAATAAGACTTCGAAGCGTCGTTAGTTTTCCTTCCGACCCTCTGCGCAAATAGTCAATAGATTTTGCATCCTATTTGTACGCTTGGGCTATTAACAACAACTATGTTAGGTTTTCACTTTTTATGGCGGTTTGGCTTTTTAACAACAACCATGCTACTTTTTTACTTCTTATTTTGTATGAAAGTCTCCTAAATTATAGGAGAACAGTAATTCTTTTCATATTCAACTTTGTTGTCATTGGACAAGATATCATAAATTCAATTTTATTATTGTTGAACATGATATCGTGCATTCTTGTTGAACAATTTTTCCATGCAAGCTCCACTGGTCTCAGGTGAATTCATCGTACTTTAAATCTTTATCACTCTAGGTCATTTTCCTTTATTTGACAACGTCTCTATCCCATGTGAATAATTCATAAATTATATTAGGATTGATCGTCATTAGAATTGAGGTGCGCAGTATTAATATCGTTAATCTTTATTATTCAAGAAATGTTATATAATCTAATTATACACCAAACAATAAGTTGAAATCTCAAGTAATAATTATTATATTTATTATATTGTATATTTAT